>JAHDVE020009976.1:0-32008 GCA_022606495.2 Halesus radiatus | reverse complement strand
TCTAGATAACAGCACCACTTTCTTAGGAAACCGTAGTAAGAACATTGAATAATATCAATTTAGAAATTCAACACAAATTTAGTTCTGCACAATATTTAATGAATGGCACTAAAACTTCAATAAAGGATAGGTGACACTTGAACACCTAAATCTGTTCCCGCGCTTTAGTCGCAGGGAGCATTCCCTCAGCTTTATCTCTCTCCGCATCAGCTTTAACCTCTCCAGCTCACACTGCAGTCTGTTCTTCTCATTCTCGGCCTTCATCCTCAATAACTCCTGGTATTCATCTTTGAGGCCATCTCTGGATTCTGCAATGCATTACGTACATACATTTTAATCTGGAGAAAATATTAAACAATCTAGAGTGAACTGGAGAAGGAGTGAACTGAGTGTGTGAATGAAGATTGTGTTGGTATAATATATTAATATACTCTATGGATCACTTCTAGAGGTTTGTCTATAGGACATAACCTCTGGGAGTCACTTGTTAGAGCAACCACTTGTCAAACCGGTGTCAACCGAGATAGTCAATAAATCTACTTTACATTTACAAGTGCTTTTCAATATAACACCTTATACAACAGATTGGAACGGGATGGGAATGATACAGACTGGACAAATGGCTAGGATCCTCCACTCATGCTTTTTATTATATACTATAAAATCATGGGATATTATAATTGCAGGACTTGTTAAGCTAAAAGTTTTTAAATTAAAATTAAATTTAATTAAAATATTGTGACGGCCGAGAATTGAACCCCGATTAGATGGCAATTATGTTAACCATCACACCACCAACTATTTTAAGAACTGTGGCATAAATTCATAAGAATTGCATATTTTTTAATTGAATTTTAGAATTAGAATGTTAAGTGTTACGTACTCACATCACAACCGAAATTATATTGTTTAACTTTTGGTGTTGAAATTACCGATCGAATATGCAAAATTTGTATCCGCATATCCGATCGGCTACATCAAAAAATTATTTCTATGAATATAAGTAGCTATTCCGGTGAAACGACCTATGATAAATAAACATATATAAATTTTATAAATATATACACACTTTATCTGGTAAGGCATTACAATTTACAAAAACATTATTTTGCAAAGTTATTACGAAAATAGACTCAGGCGGGCCACTCGCAAATTTACCATCGGCACACTACAGATGTATTAGACCGCGGACGCTGGGTGTTCCAAAGGTAAAATAATAATATTTTAAATAAATGCAAAATATTATCATAAAGGGTCGGTACCTCTATTAACATGTTTGTCTTTTATTTTCAAACGCCTTTTTCTTTTTTCCTTGGGTATGTAGTCTTCTTCTATAAAAAAAATATAAAAATTTTAAAATGTAGTTATAAAGTATTATATTATAAATTCCTAATTTTAACCCTTCCTTTCCGGCGCTGTAAACTGATTTGACATGTCTCTAATTATTTAAATATCTCTGTAAATATACTTAACACAGTAATAGTATTCATCGCACGCAACAGAAAAAAATGAGTTAGTATATATGCATGTCTGAGTGCGTTAATAACTTGGCGAGTGGTGCAGTAGTGAGAGAAGGGGGTGTGGGGTTTCACTCATTGTGCTACGATGCGCGGTCATCAGTAGTAGCCAACGGTCTGCCGGCAATAATGGACATATCAAACGTTTTATGTGTGGCCAATGTTTTTCCCCCATTTTTAGCACTTATACACAATATTTTACTTAGGTAGGTACTATTAATAAAATGATTTACGTAAGTAATGAATGAAAACCATTAATTTTTATCCAACTTAAAAATTACAAAATTCTAAATGTACAGCACCGGAGCTCGGGGGATTTTCTAGCACAGTAAGGGAAGGGTTAAAAAAAATATATATATACGTCTGCCACAATCATTATTTGAATATCCATATTGTAATTACTAGTAAAGAAACAATTAGTTACCATTAGGTGAGGATAGGGAGGGCGGTGAGAGGAGTCGAAATTACTAGGAAACATGGTTAACAAAAATGATACTACCCTCGCCTAATGGTGACTAATTGTTTCTGTACTTGTTTAATTTAAGTTAGTTTTAAGAACGCCAGTGAATGACACGGATGTGTCGAAACCTACAGCGAAATAATAAATTCAAGTAACAAAAGTACATAGTGAATAAAACTTTTCAAACAAAACGTCTAGAAATTGTTACATAGTTAATGCCCAAGAAATACAAAAAAAAAAATATTATGTTTGTACATTATGTCGAGTCCATACGCGTATAATATGTAATGTAATGTACCATGTAATCTAATGTGAATTTGTCATATGGACGGCGCTACGATCCTTACATGTAATGGTCATGACGACAATCGCACTGATCAATCACCTGTCGGTTATTAACATGAACACAGAAGCACTCGCAGTGCCTCTTTGGACGGCTGGTGTAAAGGTTTGTGTGTTTGGTTGGAAATTCTACAATAATGGATCACCTCGAATATAACAATAATTTTTCTATAGCGCCATTTAGTGAGTAAAATCACCTCAAGGGCACTTTATTAAAGTTTGTAGCCTCTTTTAAATAGATACGTCTTTAGACATCTTTTAAAGTTTTCGAAATTGCTTTCTAACCTCAAACCAAGCGAAAGGTCATTCCAAGGTTGTCGATTATACATCGAAAGCTCATTGAAAGTACATTGAAAGCTCTGTCCCCAAATTTAGCAGCATTCGTTCGAGAGGGTTCAACCAGTCGTGCCCGACGCATCAGACTTGGTCGACCTGAGCGTGAGTTGCCTCTGAGTAAGATTATCTATCACGCAGATGTTGGTATTATATACTAATATACTCTATGGATCACTTCTATAGGTTTGGGACATAACATCTGGGAGTCACTTGTTAGAGGAGTCACTTGTTAAACCTGTGTCAACCTGAATGGTCAATAAACCTACTTTACATTTACAAGAGCTTTTTAATATAACACCATGATACAACAGCAGAGATCAGTCGATTATGATGGTGCCAGCCCATTCAGTACCTTATATACCATAAGACAAATTTTAAAGTGAATTCTTTCTGTAACTCGAAGCCAGTGTGGGCAATCACGTAGAAGAGGAGTGATGTGACAGTATTTGGTGGCACCACATACTAGACGAGCGGCTGTGTTGAACACTTCAAATGTACATTAGTCAGACCAGCATACAAAATATTGCAATAGTCCAATCTGGAGTCTTGGCAGAATCTGTTGGAAGACATCTTCTTATGGATTTCAATTGTCTTAAAATAAATACACTAGACTTTACCGTATTGCCAAGTTGAGTATTAATTGAAACAATATTTTGGTCCCAGAAAACACCAAGAAAACGAACAGATTTTTTTTTTTAATTGACAATATCCATTCTAGATACTGTTATTGGACTATTGTCAATTAAATGCTATCTTCAGGGTGATGCAATCGACATAAATTCAGTTTTGCTTGCATTCGGCAAACAGGATTCACATCGAGATCGCATGCTGTCCATATAATTCAGGTTACGTGATACAGTACACGGGTCTGGACCCGATATTAGAATATGCGGTGATGTGACCTAACTAAAGATGAATTAAAATAAACAAATATATTAAATTGAAAGAAGAGTGAATGCAGGAAACTCCATTAATGGAGAACTGAACGCGGTGGGTGCAAACAAAAAGTTGTCTAAAGAAGCGAAGCTAGCAGTCCACAATGGAGTGCTGATACCAACCCTGATGTATGGTAGTGAGGCATGGAACTGGCAGAGTAAGGATGAAAGCAGACTAAATGCTGTAGAAATGAGATCTCTGAGACGAATGTGTGGTAAAACAATGTTGAGATTTGTAAAGAATGCAAGGCTGATGTAAGCGTAGTGAGCAAGATTAAGAAAGGGAAGTTTAGATGGTTTGGGCAAGTAGAGAGAATGAACAAAGAAAGGAGTGTAAGGAGAATATATGACGCGAATGTGAATGGAAGAAGAAGCCGGGGACGACCGAGGAAGACATGGCACAATCAAGTGAACCAAATACTTGAGTCGGACCATGTCAGAAGTCGAAATAACAGAAGAGAATGTATGAAACGTTGTATGAAAGTGAATGAAGCAAGAAATGTATGCCAAGATCGAGTTGTTTGGCGGTCCGCCTTCTCTGGCTACCCATGCGGTAACGGCGTGATGGTTAGTTAGTTAGTTAAATTGACACATAACCACATTACATAATATTTACCTGAGACTTCATGATTGGATTCAGCAGAACAGTACTCGTCTAAACTGGTGCACATAACAACTGCAACAAAGAAGGAAATTACAGTGAAACTCTCTTATAAAGTTTTCCAGGGGACTGGGACAAAAAACTTCTTATTAATAGAGAGAGGATGTTGAGTGTTCGGCTGTGAGTTTTATTTTACCATAAGTAATATATAGTAATTTTATTTTTAGTTTAAACCTAGGTGGAGTTTATTATATTTAAAAATAAGTTTTATTTTATTTACATGAACAGGTTGACTTGTTCTTCTGTTCGCCGGGATTTGAACCCGCAACCTCTGGATTCCTAGTCCAGGATCTTAACAGCTCGATCACGCAGGTCGATCAGGTAGCTATCACTCTTCTAAAGATTACCCGTTTAATTGCGCTAGATCACAAAAATCATAAAAACACGGACATACATTTTTCTTGTGAAGTCCTTTTAGGGCGGCTAATTTTGATAATTGTTGGACTACCGGATTCATCTGTAAAAAAGACCAAATGAAAAGACATTAATTTTATCTACACTATCTGGATCTAGAGATGTTGTAGGCGGGAGGAAATACAGCGGCCGAAAAGTCATTTTAAAGCCGAGCTGTTGAACACAAGAATGAGTCGTAGAAGCAACCTGTTCTTATGTGGCCAATGTCAACCGCGAGCAGTTGACATGTTTCCCGGGTGTGCACCGGTGCAGAAGGGATCAATGACGCTAGTTCCTCAGAGTATTTTCCATTGAAATTTTATAATTGTTTTTTAAAGAAAGATAAACAAGCATTCCCGGGTTACGAAAAACCTTACAATATTTGAAAATTGTTGTATTGTGGTGTTATATTAAAAAGCACTTGTAAATTTAAAGTAGATTTATTGACCATTCAGGTTGACACCGGTTTGACAAGTGGTTCCTCTAACAAGTGACTCGCAGAGGTTATGTCCCATAGACAAACCTATAGAAGTGATCCATAGAGTATATTATACCAACAAAAATCACCTACTGCTATCACAGTAGAACCAGAAATACCAGTAAAACAAGAACAGCATTACCGTTTGATGTCTGTGCTCCAAAGACTGCAATCCATTCATTAACCCATTCATGACGAAGGTGCCATTTCGATCTCGAAAAAGTGTAGGCACTCAATTACTCACATCATGCCATGATATTAAAATAACGGAGTCAAACACAGTTTTATATATTCTAAAAGCATGTATGAACACGTTTTTCATTGGTTGTGTTCAGATCGTTTGTGTGTGCCGACGTGGACATGTATTGTATTAAATCATGTGGTCATCACATTAAGTTATCCGTGTCAAGTCGTACATATTTATTTATTTATTTGTAAGAAACAAACAGCTTTTAATACAGATTTATATAAAAGGAAGTTTTAGAAAGATAAGCCAACAAAGTTTCTTATGGTAAAAGTGGTTAATTAAATATGTTTTATTACAAAAAACAAAATAATAAGAAAGGGAGGAGAGGAAGATAGGATCGGGACAGGAGATGCTCTCGATACATTTTATAGGCGTGTATCACAATTTGTGGTCGTACGTATTACTGCGGTTCGATATTCTGAAAGGGTATTGTGAAGAATGTCGATATTGTGAAATTGTGCGTTATATTGCGCACAAATACGGGGAATTGGAGAATTTATCCTGAGATTGGTCCTGCATGCGGGCAAATAAAAAAAATCGGTTTGTCGGGTTGGTCTTGATGGTATGTGAAAGTTTATAAAGTTAATGAGCTCTGGCGAGTCCAGGTAATTATTAATAATTTTAAATAACAAGATTTGATCAAATATTAAGCGTCGCGTTTGAAGCGTGATGAAGTTATGGAATTTTAAGGAATCGGTATTATTTGCAAAGTGTAAGTTAAATTTATAATTTATATGCTTAAAGAATTTACATTGAATGCTTTCGATTCTTTCAATATGGATTATATTGGATTAATGCGATTAATTAATGCGTGAAACTCGATGAACACGAAACATTCATTCACAGTTGAAGTTGGCTTTATGAGAACGGATCGTCTTGCTGACTCGTTTTTGTGTAAATCAGCTCTTGTGTGGAACGAGCTATCGGCATGTCTTTCCTTCTACATTTAATCCGGGCCTCTTCAAGGCCCGCATTAACAAATCCCTTCCTTAACCTGCCTCACAATGTTGCCCAACAGGGTAGCGATATAGTTTGTATGTGCTCTGTACATACAGGGACGCTCTTGTGAGGTGTGACATAAAAATTTTAAAAAATTCAATCAATGAAAATAATGAATGCATTATTACCTTTTTGCTGTGGGAGGGTTTCTTTTGAATTTTCTTGCTTGATGACAGAAACATAGGTGTGATCTAAAAAAAAAAACAAACTTAATTTTACTATTTTTATTTTTAATAGCCAGCACTCGAAAATGGCCCTAAACATCGCTTTGCAGGTTGCTAACTCAGGCAATACCACAAATGATTTATCTGTATATTCTATACAGGTGGTGAGGAAAATATATAAGGTTTTAATCTTTGGAACACCGAACTTCCGCGGTCTAATATTTCCATGGAGTCTATTTTCATAATAACTTACTTGTTTTTTGCAAAATTATGTTTTTTTAAACTGTACCGTCTTACTAGATAATGTGTTTAGATATTTATAAAATATGTATATATCTATCATAAGTAGTTTCCCCACAATAGCTACTTATATTCTACACGTATACGAAAAGAAAGCATGTTTTTTACGATGCCCATCGGATACGCCGGCATTCAACGGATACAAATTTTGCATATCCGATGGGCAATCACGGCGCACTAGAAATTAAAAGACAAAATCTTTAAATTCTATGAAATACATCCCAAAATATTTGAAAATAAGAGCAGTTTAACACTTATCGGTCGTAAGTCACCTCTCACGTGACAAGAGCACTACGGTCTAGTGGTGGGCGAAGCGGCTCGGTTTAGTGAGCCGGATCACTAAATCAGCTCTCTGTAAAGACAATCCACATGAAAACTGGACAAAAAAAGTATTGTGTAAGAGCGTCTTAAGGACATCTTTAGGAGGGCCATGGGAGCGAAGGAGAGGGCATGGTGCGGGGGGACGCGAACCGTCGTTCAAACGAGCCGGATCACCGAACCGGTACACTACAAAGAGCTGATTTAGTGATCCGGCTCACTAAACCGAGCTGCTTCGCCCACCACTACTACGGTTGTACGTCACGTGAGAGGTGACAAGACACAACTTTCTCTACGTGAAATGGTCGATGCCTTTTTAATTGAGCATCAGCAACGAATCGATTAACATCTCCAGTGATATATTTCTGCCTTTTGTACTTAATTTTTAATATTTTGAGGCCAAAAATGAATAAAGAAAATTTTACAAATTTCGATAGTGATGATAGTGGCAGTGAATATTTTGAAAACTGTTCTCAATGTGATTTTGAGTGTAGTGATCAGACTAGCAGTGACATCTTAGTACATTCCAAGTTCCCAATCGTAAATTGCCTGGAGGAAGAAAAATAACAGTATACTTCTGTGAAACCTGCCACAGGAAACCATTCCTTCACATTGGAGATTGTTTCAAAAAATATCATACATTAAAAACTTATAAATAATATTTTGAAACTTATATTTGTAATACTCCTTTAAAAAATAAATAATTTCTAACAAAAATCTTATTCTTTCAATACCGAAAACCTTTCGAACATTTACTGAAATTAGCTACAACCTGGCCGAGAATCACGTCTATAAAGCTAGCGACCGATAAGGGTTACAAACAAGTGAAAGCAATTTTTAACATTTTACCTAAAATTTCACTAAGTACAGAATTTAAATAATGAGGATTGTTGTATTTTGAAACCTTATGCATTTTCCTATTTACCCGTATAATTTACAGATGAATCATTTATAGTATTTCTTGATTTAGCAACAGTGGCAGTTCGTGGAATTTTTAGCTGGGGGTTCAATCGGAAATTCACGAGAAGATATTATATTTCATCAAAATGTACTTGTCGTCCTTTGGTGAATCGTCCAATACAGCTGCAGTCGCATAATTTGAATAAAGTTGGTGGGAGGGGTACTAAAATAACTAGCGACTTGAGACAATACGGCGTTTGTCGAAACTTTCTTAACTTGGGAATACGTATAACGTCTTATCTAAAAGGGATTGATTTTTAATGCTAAAACAAATGTATGCATTATAATCTGTTCATTTTACTAGTAGATTTACAAATTCCATTAAAAGCAAACGGTTAGAGAAATGCAGGAACAAGAAAATAAAAACTTACTGCTAACTATGGAAAGTAAAATAATAACATTCAACTTGCATCCTTATTGTGCAAAGTTCACTCGTGACACTCGTTAAACTTCTGAGGTCACGTGTCTTTAAACAATCCTCCGTTAGCGCTGGGCACAAACTTCAACACGGTTCGGCCTAGGTTATTTAATTTCACCGTCAGGGGGATTGTGTTGTTTTGGTTTTTTTGTATGAAGTATTTGCTTGGGATCGTGAGCCCATATGTGCTGAATCCGTTCAGCACAGCACCTATGGGAATATCGTGTTGCTCTTCGACCGTGGTATTAGGTCGCATGGGTTATAAACGTGGAATTTTAACGGCTCGCTGTTTAAAATGTGCTTATATTTTAGTGTTACATTCTGCGTGTTCCGGGTAACATAAAAATTATAAACATTATATTTGAAAAATTGATGAATCAAAGACCAGTTACTGGCTGAGTGGAAAAATGCGTTTGGTTCCCACTCGGGCATTGTGGGTTCAAATCCTCCGCTGGCTAAGTCCTCTATCATTTCATAGGCAACATCTTCCGCTTATAATGATGGTTGTAGGAGTATTTCAAATGTTGTCAGATTATTCGTAATCTGAGAATGTTTGTTTTTCTTTTAAATAAAAACAAAAAATTATTCATACCTTGAATTGATTCATCCTCTGATACGTTGACACATTTAAAGTTGGGGGTGGATTTGGATGGAGTCTATTGATAAAATTAGACAAACATATAATTATTACATTTATAAACATTGTTCTAACTATTAATAAAAACTGTTTTCCGTTGGGAAAATAAGCATGGGGTAGAATAAACGGGTGGTTCATTTAATAGATTCGATTTGGAGCACAAATGTCAGGTGGGAATGCTATCCTCATTCTACCGGTATTTCAATGGAAGATGCTCGGAGGAACTTGTTTCATTGTTCATTTGACACCAGTTTATGTTTGACTTAGTTCAATAGGGAAATAACTCAAAATTTCTAGGTTTTGAGTTAATGATGAAAAATAGTAAAGAAACTCTCCCTTCTCATATTTCAATAAAAAAAATAAGTCTAATTCGTCCTAATTATGTAGCCATTTACACCTATGATATGATAAGTTGATAAATTACTTACATGTTGCATCTATTGTGATGTTATAGGTGGACATAATAACTTTACATCGGATGGATGTCTTTATGAAAACATTTTCAAATCCAGTTTTCTCAAAATGAAGAATTTTGAGTTAGTTCCCTATTGAACTAAGGTATCGATATCTCACATATTGTTTTTTCGCCAGATTCTTATACATTTTATTATATGATTCGCCAACAGTGTTTTATTATACAATTTTTACCCCATTACCGAAACAGGTAATAAAATGAAGAAGAATCCGGTAAAAAATATAGTTTTTTAGCTCTCTTGGAAAGTTACTAAATTTGATATACGCCTGTTTGTGTTGTGGGCGCAAATTGTCACATAAAAAAGGGTCGCTTCTATATATCGTATTGTAAAATTTTTGTGTACAGTGCCAGGGAACATTTCTCCATTTTCCTGTGTCAACTGTGGTTAGAGGTGCATAAATGTGTAGATAATCTTCTATACCCAGTGAGCGGGCTGCCTAATGCAACTGTAGGGCTTTTATTTATTTTTATTTCAAAGAATTGAAAATTGTGCTTTATGTGCTAGCGGCACTTGCTGATAGCAATCTTATATTTAAGCCCGCTCACTAAGGTAATGGAGGGTATAAGATGGAATTTGGGCGGAGACGAAGGGGGTCGGTGCTGTCGGTCTAGCGGCCGATGTTGGATATGGAGGGATTCGAGTTCGATTCTAATTTGGAGTAAAATCTTTTAGTTAAATCTATTATATGTTTTCGGAGTGGAGGATCTCGGCTATGGATTTATCGGCATCTGTGTTTCCTCCCTCCTACAACATGGGTCCGTTCAAGGCCCAAGTTCACTCCTTCCTTTCATCAAAAAGATTTTCCGCGCAGACCCAAAGATGACATAGGTGAAAAAGAGATCTTCCGTGTGGAGTTAATATTTAAAAATGTACACTGTGTAAGTATATTCAGAATACATACATATTATATGTTACAAGTGTTTCTGTGGCAATATACCTTAATGAGGAAGGTGCTAGTACTGGTGCCGTCCATATCTGGCAGCGGACTATCCGCGGCCACGACGCTGTCGGCTATGAAGGGCAGGAGCCGTATCTCCAGCTCGTTGAGGGAGGCACTGGGGACATCCGGGTCGTCGCCCTTGTTCTGCAGAATGCTGGCATATTTCTTTCGAGTTGAGCACTTCCAATCGATCCAGCACTGGAACAACAAATTCAATATAAGTGCGGATGCTGCGTGATTCAACAGACAACATCGCTCAAATAGAAAACTGTGACGCTCATATCGACGGTCCCAAAGTAAGGGGTCGAATCTGCATTTTGCGAGGTTAACGGGAAAGTGAAAACAAAATTAGATTCTTACACCGGATGCATCGTGCATCTTAGATCAGTGGTCCCCAACCCCTAGGCCGTGGCCTTTATACCTTATAATATTTTTGAACCATCTTGGTGGTACCATTAAAAACGACCGCACCGCCCTCAATTTTTTCTACATTTTTTTGACGGATTGTTGGAACCTTAAACAATATTTAAAAATCCAACGCTGACATTCCGATATTATATCATCTAATATAACGGTAATAAATGCGTGTCAGTTACCCGACTCCATTTAAAGGCGGTCTTGGTGACTCCGGACAGCATCCCGTTGAGCTGGTCCGCCATCTGCTCCCACTCCTCGATGCACTTGCTGCGGGAGCAGGGCTTGCTGACCATGTGTGGGCGCTCCTCGATGTAGCGGAGCATGGCCTCGAACTGAGCACGAGAAGCACGCCGCGTGTTCATCGTCAAATTATATCTGAAATGACATATATAAATATAGAGGTCATAGGTGAAGTATGCGGCATTGCCGGGGTTATGAATGGTTTGAAGGAAAGTTTTGAGGCTGTCATGTGTTACCCCTATCGCTATCCTTATCACTACTGCTGACGCTGCTTCTGCCGCTACCCCTACCCCTACCCAGTAGTTTTACTCTTATTTTGAACATCAAGTGTGCAAATTTCATCAAGCTTGGAATAAAACTGTAGATTTGTATTAAAAATAAAACAAACACCACTCTTCTTTATATACGAGTATATAGTTTATTATTCATTGTGCGCCCCCTCCTATTGGAGGATAACTAACTTAATAACCACCATGCTGCTTCACCACAAGGGTAAGCGAAGAGGATGGACCACCACACAGCCGTGTCTTGACACACACTCCTTGCAGCATTCATACATCATCTTCTATTACTGTGACTCTTGACATGATAAGACTCAAGTATTTGATTTCCTTAATAGTTGCGATGTCTTTCTTGGGCGTCCCCGACTTCTTTTACCATTTACTTTCATGTCACATATTCTCCTTATAGACTCCTTTCTTCATTCATTAGCTCTGCATGTCCAAACCATCGAAGTGTCCCTTTCATAATCATATTCATTATGCCTAGATCAGCCTTGCATTCTTTCCAGATCTCCACATTTGTAACACAATCATACATGGTTTTACAAGACTTACGACTCAGGGATCTCATTTCTACAGCAATCTTGACTACTCTCATCCTTCCTCACACAGTTCTATGACAACCTCATTACCACTGATGTCAGAATGAATAGACTTGCCCAAACATACCATTTCGACGACTGGAGGCAAAGGTCACGTGACACCCATTTTGGCACTAGCCTAGTTCTCTGCCATCCACGATGTAAGAAAATTATAAAACATTTATAAAAGAGCCAAACTAAATACTCTAACAAAATATTCTGTTTTTGTAAATAAGTCGAATCTTTTTACTAATTTGCTGTTTTACTTAAATTGGCGACACGCCTAGCTCACCCCCCTTATTTTGTTATCTTCCCCTTGCGTGTTAGGGCATCTCTGTGTATTATTTGCTGCTTGTTCATTACTATACACCAGGGTTGGTATCAGCACTCCATTGTGGACTGCTAGTCTCGCTTCTTTAGACAACTTTATTAAATACGCATATAAGCATGTATTTCTTAATACGCACAAAATTAATGAAAAGTATTTTTATTATAATGAGGAACAACTATTTCAGTCACAGCATAAGAAAAATCACGTGTTTTAATTCATTTAAAGCTTGGTAAAGTTTCAAGTTTTAGTACGGATTTTATGTTAGGTTTTTTATTTATTTATGAAAAAAACCCAAACTAAGAATCAAAAAACCTATTTTATGTCTAATTAATATATTGTATTATATATAAAAAAGGTTTTCATTTTTAAAATGATAATAATAATATCTTTATTGTAATTAAATTTAACTATAACTAAAAGACATGTATAATATAATAATGTAAGTGTACAGTGGTTTATAAAGTAAAATAGAAAATAATATAATAACAGTTATAGTTGAAGTTTCACATAACCCGCCTCACTAGGCTAGCCTGTGTTGAGGCAGTAATTTTGTAAATTATTTATAATTTTAAAATACCTATGAATATACACTTATATTAAGATACGCTTTGTAAATCGTTGAATCAATAATTTCGAATTTAGGTGAGTGCACCGGTAAATGCCCTATCATTACTTTTAATCCAATTTTTTACATTGTGTTTGAATATTTTTTGTGAATCAGATTTTTTTATGCTAACCGGAAGAATGTTGTAAATTCTTATTGCAAGGTACCTAAAATTCCTTTGCCCAAAAGTAGTATGAATTACAGGAATTTGGAGTAAATCTTTGTTGGCATTTCTAGTATTACGAGTGTTTACTCTTTTTTCATAGTATTTACTTTTGTTTGAATTAAGATGAGTGAGGATTGTTTTAGTGTAAATCTGCCGAACGTCAAATACTCTCATTATATTAAATATTAAGTTAGAGTCTGTAATTACAGATAGCTTAAGAATTATTTTTATAATCGTTTTCTGTGCCTTTATGATTGGGTCTAGTGCAGATGAAGTACCACCTCCCCATGCTATGATACCATACTCAATAATACATTGACAGACCGCAAAATAAATCATTCGAGAAAGTTTCGTATGGTTCTGAAAAAGTCCATGGTTTTTCTTATTTTATTTGCGATGATTTGGGAACGAAGATTCCATTTGAGATGTGGATCAATGGTGAGGCCGAGGTACCTCATCTGATTAGTGTGCTCAATGTAGGGGCACTGCCAATATTCATTGGGATTCATATGTGTATGTATTTTAATAGAGAAATCGTCCTGTGGTTGACCTGTAATATTTATGCATAATGTGACATATTTAGTTTTCTCGGTGTTCAGTGTGAGCGTATTTATATCCAACCATTTTTTTAACTATTCTTATATCCGTTTCAGCTTTGTTGAAAACATCTAGCCAAGTGGAGGTTCAAAAAGTAAGACAATGCCATCAGCAAAGCTTACAATTTTCCCCTGAATATTAAGGTTGCATAAGTCATTAATATACAACAGGATCAAAGTCGGTCCTAATATGCTTCCTTGTGGAATACCGTAGTCAGTTGACCAATGGTTGCTAAGAATGTTATTTATTTTCACTTGTTGCTGACGTCCATTAAGGTAGCTTTTAAAAAAATTAAGTTTGTTGCCCGTAATACCGATTTTTTCAAGTTTTTTTATTAATTTACTGTGTGATATTGTATCAAAGGCTTTAGAAAGGTCTAAGAATATTGAAATACATTTTTTCCTTTTATCGAAGTTTTTAACAATGAAATCTGTGACAGCGGCAATAGCATCTGAGGTACTCTTATTTTCTAGAAATCCATATTGGTTTTCTGAGAGCAGTTTAGAATTCCTTTGATTTTATCTCTATAGTAGATATCTTTTGCCTTTCTAATGACATTACCGCACGTATTTCTATATCTTTTATCGAAGTTTTTAACAATGAAATCTGTGACAGCGGCAATAGCATCTGAGGTACTCTTATTTTCTAGAAATCCATATTGGTTTTCTGAGAGCAGTTTAGAATTCCTTTGATTTTATCTCTATAGTAGATATCTTTTGCCTTTCTAATGACATTACCGCACGTATTTCTTTATCTTTTATACAAGTTTAATGATATTATGTCGTATGGATTGTCTTTAATTTTTTTGTGAAGTGCGTTTCTTCTACAACTATATTGCACACGGTTTTCGTACTCTCTCTTTCAAACATCATGAATTTGGACTCAATGACATTCATCATTAACTCATTCTAAATGCAAACATCGTTTATCCTAGACACAAGAGACCGTAGATCTTCCATTCTGTTAGAAAAGCATTAATTACCAAGAATAATAAAGATTATGTGGTTGAGTTATGTTATCGATAATAATAAAATTAAAAACAAGGTTTTAACTAATATCAAAATTCACTTATTTAAACGACAGTTTCAAAATGCATTAACAAAATAGAAAGCATTAAAAAAATGTTTCGCAATTTAGTGCTATTGACGAATTACAAAAAGTAATCATTACAGGAAACGAAATTTAATTTTATACTCACAAACTTTCTTCCGACATGGTGGTATTATTTGTAGGATATCTTCAGTTGAAACAAATGTAGTATTTTATGTATATTATTGGTTTAAAGAAACAAATAGAACCACAATATTATATTAATATCTATACAAGATTCGACGCTTCCCCTAACATTTTGACAGTATTTGACACATTATTGAAGGTTGAAGCATAGATGTACCATTCACGGTTGAATTATGCCTTTTCTATGGAAAAACGTAATGGGGCTGCCAGGCGGCAAGGAACTGCTAAGGAACCGGTTCCTTTTTCTCAAAATTTCTCTAGGCACTTCCCCATTTTTTATGGAACCGGCCAAACATCGGTCTCATCGGCCCACTACTCGTTGGCCGTTGATGGCCGATGATGGCCCATCATGCGCCATCATACGCTAATATGCCCACTACGTATGGCCCATCGTGGCCTGTGCTGGCGCTTGTGATGACGCGGGATGGCCTTGTTGTCGGTTTTTCGTACACACATCAAAGTATGGTGATGGTGGCGCCCACTACACGATACGTGGCGAACTGTTCAGTGTCCGCTTTAACGTGCTCTGGAGGTGACGTCCTAGTTAGTAATATTTACGTAGCTTCGAACCATTTTTAAACGTAATTGCAGTAGTTTGAAAATGTGATGAAACTATAAAATGCATCGAATCATTCCTTTGATGAATGTTTATGAAATCCCAAATACAAAAATAAACGCTAAATAGGTATTTTTGTAAATTATGGTTCTCCGAATATTGTACTTAAAATAAGTATTTTTAAATAAATATGTCTGCATTTATACCCTATTTTTATTGGGGTGGAGTTATTGGAAGAGAGGAAAAACAAAACAATAACAACAAATCATTAAAAAAATATTACATTTCCTGAATATCCGAAATTAATTTTATGATATTAGGTAGCATATAATATCATAAAATTACATTTAGATATTATTTGTTTTTAATATCATTGCCTAATATACTAATAAAAACTAATCATCTCGTTTTTTAACCAAATATATTGCCGCAGCGGTACGACCACCCAGAGACACGTTGAAAGTAAAACAGAACGTCGCCATTGTGTAGTGGCTCGCCGGAAATCGTCAAGCCAGCCTAGCTCAGTGGTCAGCAAACTTTTTTGGATATTTGTGCCAGAGCCGCACTTCAGGGGCCAAAGAGCCGCATAGGGCTCTGGAGTCGCACTTTGCCGACCAATGGCCAGCGCTGGCCCATCAACGGCCAACGTGTAGTGGATCCATCAGATATTAACTGGAACCGAAGTGACAACCCGTGGTGTGCTGTTTGTTTTCAGATTTCGGATCCTTCCAGATGTGTCCAGGAAATTGGTAAAGTCATCACATCTGCGATGGATGGCATCATTCAATCCACCGTTAAACAAACTGGTATGTGCTCAAAGCCATAGTTCAGTCAACAATGCTCCAAAGCAGTTCGATGAAAAAACGTAGCTTCCCTAGCCTGCAACACATCTCGAACATCAAAAAACAGATCAGCATATCGACCCCTTGGAATAACAAGGTTCCATCTGACACGGCAATGTTATGCGATAATGAGTGTTATAGTTACCTTCTATACAGCACATAATCGCATGAAATTGCTGTGTCAGATGGAACCTTGTTATTCCAAGGGATCGATAAAATCAATTGGCAAAGAAAAGCAAGATAATCATCAATAGATTAAAATTTGAGCACGTTCTACAGATCAACACAAATCTAGATGCCTGTCCGCATGGTAGCAGAGCATTCTAGTTGCTAGCGGGCTCCATAGGCCGCAATTTATGCAAATCCAGTCTGCCACCTCTTACCAACCTTTTAAGTAAAATTTTCGCGGAAAACTCGACTATCAAGGCGCCATCCCGCCGTCGGTTCCTCGCTGCAGTTTCTTATGAGAAAGCTGAAGATCCGGCATCTGGATGCACTCCACGTTAAGACGGAGGCTCGATGCTAATAAAGCTAGTTGGCCTAACGGAATGCCTGCCCTAGTATTAAAGAGGTGTGCTGCAGACAGCGCCGTATATACAATACGTTCATACCGTGCAAAAAGCATAGGCGCAATTTCTGTGATTCGATAATCCATTTATGATTCCATATTACTTGGTTTTTAATTTTTGGGAAATGATATACATTACATTATTATATAGCTTAGGTTCCGTAAAACAACATGTTTTATCGAAGAGAGCAATCATTTTGCGGCTTAATGAAAGAAACTTTGTGTTTTGGTGAAACTTTTGGTTGAACTCAACCTTCATATGAAGGTTGATTCAACCGATCCGATCGATAATGCGTAAATACAAATAAAATAAAGTGGTTTAAAACAAAAAGTTTCCTTAATTAAATAATAAATGTGTTGTTCAACACGTAATAAAACATTTTTTTTAACGATGAGGACACTTCTGCACTGTGACGATATACAATTGCTGAGAGATTTGTAGGTGGTTTGTGGTTTAAATTTGTAGTTTTTTGTGTAACTAAAAATCCCACGCGGACCCACCTTAAGTTAATGTATTTCTATGAAGTTTTACGAAATGCAGATTGCAGAATTTGATCATTTTTCCCGCCGGTAATCACTCAGCCGTATACCCAATATTTAGGAATATTGTCAGAGCTCTTGCTAGAGAACGCGCGTATTTATACTGAGGGAATATTATCATTTGGACTTGGCCAGCTCATTGTTCCTCGAAGGTCAAAGAAATTATAAGCGTGTAAGAGAGAGGCACGGAGCGACGTGAGGGGGGGGCACAGTCTGGCAAGAGAGGGTGGAGATAAATTATCAAATATCGCTCGGCTAGCAGTTCTCGGGATATAACCTAGGCCCCGTGCCCCGTCCATACATACAAAAAGTTATGGTACCTGTGTGGGACGACTGTATGGGATTGTACGGCGAGCGATATCGTGAGATTTGCCCAGTCCATTCATATTAATATTATTTATTCGCTGTATGGGACGACCTTACGAGGAAATAGTTTCCAATTTTCTATCAAAATTAGACAACTTTGGTCATTCGAAATCATATTTCGGTGGGTTTTGAATATTGAATACGCTCCCTGTTCCCGCGTAAAAAAATAATTTTCATACATTTTGTCTATGATTAAAATGTCAAACTGCACTGCACCACTGGAAAATAGTGCAAAGACAGCGAAATTGAGAAGTCCGACCAAGTCCAACGTCCTACGTTCGATAAATCCAACGGCGTTGCACAAAATCACGACTAGTTTTGTCTAGCCGGGTATATAGATTATCGCTTATTATTTGTGCAGTTGAATGCATTGTTTACGTTCCCGATCTCTGATTGTGTTTGGTGCATTTGGATTCACGCCCGGTTTCCGCAGAGTCACTTTCCCGTGAGTACACTTTGAGGTTATATTGATCTTAAATAATAATATTATTTCGTATTTTCATAACATCAATTTTACCTATAGTTTAACGTCCAGTTCCAAGTCATTGGAGCGATGAAATAACACTGATAAAACGATTCGTTACAGGCGAAGAATTTTCCAGTCGTTTTCATCATTTTTTCACAGCTACCAAAACTTATCCTTTTTCAAAGTTGTGTTAATATTTTGAAGTTATATTGATAATAACTTTGTAATGCTAACCTTATATCCTTATCTCCATCTGGCGGAGTGTTGAAATAGAATTTATAATCCATTCGTTACAGGCATAGAATTTTCTAGACGTTGCCACAATTTTTTCCCAGCTGCCAAAGCGTATTGTGTTTTTCGTTTGTGTCAAGTTCAGTATTGTTCAGTCAAAAATAATTTCACATTAGAATAGTGATACCTGTTTCGCTTGCCGAAGCCATTTTCAAAACTCGGTAGGTTGGTATTTCGGTAAAGTTTTGCATTAGTATAGCATTATTTACACATTTTATATTTTTCGAATTTTTAAATAGCCCAACTGAGGACCTATAAAATAGGTTCATAGTTTCAATAACTTTTAACACGGCGTTGTGTGATTCTTTCAATTTTTGCGTGTATATTTTTTGCGAAATCGGAATTAAAAATAGATTATTTGGTGTCCCCCCTAACTGAAATAGTTGTTTCTTAATGTAATTAAGTCAGTTAAAGATTTGTTTTTAAATACCTAAAGAATGCCTTACCAATGTAAAAGGTAACTGGTATTTGTTTTTTTAAATTGTCTAATATAGAAATTCGTTACAGTTACTCTCAGTATCGCCCTGGTGGAATGTCAACATTAAAAATGCTAGAAATGTTTTTAGAATATATTTTCTGCTGCGTTGATTCACAGTTTTCTCTCCATTATAACCTTTCCCTCTATCTAATGTCATTGAAAATAGATTACAACGGAACTCTCGATGGCAGGACCATAATGGTTCGTAGATTTGAAATGGCTTTAGCTGCTTTTGGTGATTATATCTGCCTCTTCCGTATCTTCCTTTCCCCACCCCCCTCAGCGTCGCAACATACCTCGATAAGAAACTCCAGTGAAAAATATTACAGCTTAAAAAAAATTCATATGGATCAGCAAATGCCTATTCATACATTATTTTTTTTTTAAAGAAAAACAAACATTTCCGGGTTACGAATATCCTGACAATATTTGAAAATCTCCTACCATCACAGTAAGTGGAAGATGTTGCTTATGTCGCAATGGAGGACTTAGCCAACCGAGGAATTAATTGAACTCATGATGCCTGGGTGGGATCCAAACGCGATGCCAACTCAGCAACTGACCGGTCATCTTTTATTATGTGTAAATTATACACAAAATTTACAAATCATTATAAAAGTGAATTAAAAAATCATCTTCAAAAGATGTGTAATGATTTTGTGGCGAAATTGTTAATATAATTGATGTGTATTGTTTATCCCGATGAGGGGAGCTTTGCTTTTGAAACATGTAGATATTTATATATTAAAAACAGTGGTTTAAACAAAGTTGTTCTTATTTATCGTATGTAAACATCGGTACAGAGTTCGTTCGACCAATCATCATTTATGGGTTATTACATTCCAGAAGACCGATCAGTGGCTGAGTTGGGCGTCGTGAGTTCAATTCCTCAGCTGGCCAAGTCCTCGATTTACGACACAAGCAACATCTTCCGCTTACAGATTTTCAAATATTGTCAGATTATTCGTAACCAGGGAATATTTGTCTTTCTTTTAGAAAAAAAAGAAGGATTTATTAGTTCTAAGAATAATAATATAGAAATATATGTATTTATTCAGAATAGGTGTTTTTTTGTTTTTGTTTTTTTTCAAGTCAAAATATTTTTCACTTTTTGTCAATGCGGATATTATGATAATATTTGAATACTATTATTATTCTTTGAGTTAAAGTCTCTAAATAGGTACATACTCTTATTACTTATGTTTAGTTATGGTTTACTATGAATATATTGGGAGTATGCATTAATTCGTGCAGTTTTTTTTCGAAAATTGAGGTTTTATTGTGAAAAAATGGTTATACATTCAATGTTCAAAGTATTGTCCATAGGAAGCTACGACATTTGTTCATCTTTCTGGCAGTTTGTGGATTCCATCTCTAAAGAACTTCTCCGGCTTGGAGGCCAAGAACAAATCGAGCCAATTTTTGATAACCTGTTCCGAAGTGAAGCGTATTCCGGTGAGGGCATTCTGCATTGATCTGAACAAGTAGTAATCAGAAGGGGCCATGTCTGGGCTATAAGGCGGGTGAGGTAGAACTTCCCACCCACTGTTTTCCAAATAGTTTTTAACCTTTCTTGCAACATGTGGCCGAGCGTTGTCATGATGAAGAATTATGGATTCGTGTCTAGTCGCATATTCTGGTCGTTTTTCCGCGATCGCTCTCTTCAAACGAATCGATCATGTTCGGTAGAGGTCCCCTTTGATCGTCTGACCCGATTTCAACAGTTCATAATACAACACACCCCTGTGATCCCACCAAATACAAAGCATTACCTTGACGCCATGGATATTCGGCTTTTCCGTGGATGTTGATGATTGGCCGGGCTTCACATACGATTTCTTGCGCTTGGGGTTATCGTAATGAATCCATTTTTCATCTCCACTGACAATCCGATGCAAAAATGATTTCTTTTTGTGGTGTTCAAGCAACATTTCCGACATGCAGAATCGTCATTCGACGTCTTTTGGCTTCAATTCATACGGCACCCAATTTCCAAGCTTTTGGATGAATCCCAATGCTTTTAAACGTCTGGAAATGGTTGCTTGATCAATTCCCAATGATTTTGCAAGTTCTTCTTGCGTTTGGCACGCATCTTCATCGAGCAATGTCTCCAATTCTTCATCTTCAAACTTTTTTGGCTGTCCGGGTCGTTCTTCATCTTCTAAGTCGAAATTGCCACTTTTAAACCGTGCAAACCACTTCTGGCACGTTCGATCAGCTAGAGCATGGTCACTATAAACCTTCACTAAAATACGATGACTTTCGGCAGCACTTTTCTTCATGTTAAAGTAATGACGAAGAACTCCCCGCAAAAACACTTTATCTGTCACAAACTTCGACATTTTCAAATGAATAGAAAAAATTGTTGTTTACGCTTCAACCAAATAACATATACTGAAAAAGATGCGCAATGACAGTAGCTTTCAAATGAATATAGTCACGAATGAACACGACGCGAAATAGTACTAGTAACGCCCTCTCTTAGAAAACCGCACAAATTAATGCATACTCCCAATAATATACAATTATTTACGGCAAAGCTCATCCTTGTTTTGACATTTGACATTCTAACCTCAAAACTGACCCGCCGTAGATTCGGAGCGTTTTGTCAGACTTTGGAACATTTGAAAATGTTTTCAATGAAGAAAAGAAACTTAAAAAAAAGAATACTGTTATAATAATACTTTGATGATTTGTATAGCACCATTTTTGTGAAAAATCACCTCAAGGGCGCTGTACAAATATTACTCCCTATTCTTTATCTAATTATGTACAAACAGATACAGAAAAACATACTTACCTGGCAGGTCGTTTCAGATGAACATAGTTTTATTAGAATATTTAAGCATAGAGATTATATTTTTACAGTTGCCATTTTATCCTCCTTTTCTATTGATGTTACATTTATTAGAAGATTGGTCGCACAAGAAGAGTTGGTATTTATTGAAATATTTATAATTTATGGGACTGGAAAATATTTATAAAATTACCTTAAAAAGCGTAAGAAGCTTTTAATAGATATTAACATTTTTTATGTAAGTTAGAATGATAAAAAATTGACTGGAGTTCCTTATTGGGGATGCCATAGTCCCACTGACTCCTGACGGTTGGAAGAAGTTGGGATTCTTGTGCGGTATTAGCAAAATAAGTAGATGGCAGACTCATTATAAATGTTTTTGTAAATTTTTTCTACAGAAACAAAATAACCTCCGTATCCCTGTCGCGGTACATCCACAGCAAGATGGTCGCAGCGCCCCCCGCCCCCCCTGCCACCACCGTCCCCGCGGGGCCCAAGGTGCCCCCTGCGGCCTCCCTGGAGGGACAGGTGGCACGCCGATGGGATTCCATCGCCAAGAGCCAGGAAGATAAGCGAGACTATCGGTGAGCTACCATCCTAATCAATATATATTATAAAAGAGAGTCCAAAAAAACGTGCGGCCTGCAAAAACTCAGAAACGAGTCCCGGTATGATCAAGGGAGTTATATGGTGTTGTAGATCTCTATTGCCCCTCCAGGATGATACCTGTTTTTATCTATAGGGCGTGCTTTTGAAGATAAGGGCTGGAAGTTTCGCCCTCTAGAAATTTCAATTAGTCTTCCGGAAAGTCCTAGGAGGTTCAATAAAGCTGTAGAAAGTTCTGGAAGGAGTGGTGGAGTATGTTAGTGAGCCAAGAAGGTTCCCGAATGTTCTGGATGGTTCGCTAATGCTCTAGGAGAAAGTTGTAGAAGCTTTCAGAAATGAATGGCGGAGTATGACGGTGAGTTTAGAAGGTTCTGGAAAGTTCTAAAAGGTTCGACAATCTTAATTTTAATCAATATATATTATAAAAAAAGTATTTGAGAGCATTCCACAACATCCCAGAACACTCTCGAATGTTGTCCTGAGCGAAGCCGGATACCCAAGCTAGTATTATAATAAAGATGAACCAGTTGAAATATGATTATGTTCATAGTCACCGATATTGCTGCATATCATAAGTGGACCAAAGAGAAGGGTAAAATTCTCAGAGTACGAGTATTCCGAAAAACTGACAGTTCAGAGAACAAACCGTAACATTTTTAAAGCCCACTGGGCACACCCCCTCGATATGAATATGAAATGTCAGATTACTTTCCCATAGTATCCTTTATAGCCGAAACTCTTTTCCATAGTTTGCCTCACAAAGTTGATAATATTATGGTCAATGGTAGACCTGTTGGGACTGAGGCCACATCAATAATTCATCTACAATGTCTTCACCACAATTATATTAGTTGCCTAAGCGAAACTGGCGTTGTCACATTTATACTTTGTTAGGTTTTGAACCCGCAACATCTGTGCCCACAGTCGAGGATCTTCCCGCTCTGGCGCGAAGATCATCCGACAAACCGTGTGGTCAACACTATAATAATATATCTCCGTATAAAAATCATTCTCCGTCTTTGGAAAGAGTGCAATATATTTCTTTACTATATTTTAATTAAAAAATTGGAATACTTGTGGAGTTCTTAAAATAACATTTGTATTAAATGAAACAAAGTTGTAAACTTTGACATGAAGCAATCACTTTGTGGTTAGACATAATTAAATTTGAATAAAAAAGTATTAAAAAAACAACTTAATTAATATGCAAATAGATTTATCGGGTAGCCCAATTTTTCCTCAAGTATTGTAATTTTATTTTAATTTAGTATGCATTTGTTCAACCCTGAAGAAAGTTCAGGCAGAATTGAAACCGGTTGGTTTACGTATCTAATAAAGTGGTGTTAAAACAAAAATATATATATATTTTTTTTATTAAAAACATGTTGGTTTGTCCCGGAGACGAGTATTTTTTGATGCAATTTTTTTTTAATATAAAATCATAAACACCGTTATTGAGTGTCCGGATCTACTTAACCTGATAATTTTTTAATATAAAATCATAAACACCGTTATTGAGTATACGGATCTACTTAACCTGATAATTTTTTAATATAAAATCATAAACACCGTTATTGAGTGTCCCGATCTACTTAACCTGATAATTTTTTAATATAAAATCATAAACACCGTTATTGAGTGTCCCGATCTACTTAACCTGATAATTTTTTAATATAAAATCATAAACACCGTTATTGAGTGTCCGGATCTACTTAACCTGATAATTTTTTAATATAAAATCATAAACACCGTTATTGAGTGTCCCGATCTACATATCCGTTAGAATGCTACGCGGCGCAAAAACGCTGCGATCGTTTGTATCGAAAATTGCGACGCAGCGCAAAAACGCTGCGAGTTTCAGTGTGTTTTTGGTGCTCCATGGGAGTGGACGTACTCTAACCTCGCGCGTAATTTGTGACGAGAGTGCATTCTTATAAATTTAAAAATAACTTTTCACTGTTTTTTTATATTATTTAAAAAAAAAACGTGTCATGTGCTATTATTTTGGACGTTGATTCGATTCCTAGTGATTCTACAGAGGGTGAAACAACAGATATAAATAGTGATGATAGCAGTATTATAACGCATCGAAGAAAAAGATTGAGGATTGAAAGTGAGTCTTCTATCTCCTCTTCATCTTCAGAAACAGAAGAAACACCAACTTTTGCCAAAATTCCTCCGACAAAAGTGTTTTCTAAAGCAAAAAATGATTTTTTCGAGAATCCTGGACCTAGACGGACGGCTCCTCCCGATGGCACACCTATAACCTATTTCAACTTATTCTTTACCATATCACTGCTCGAAACCATCGTAAGGGAAACAAATCGATATGCTGCCCAGTTTTTGGCCTCGCACGCTGTATCGGATAATTCACGAGCAAAAGTGGACGCCGACAACAATACATGGTACGAAATGAAAGCCTTTATTGCCGTCTTACTCGAAATGGGGATAACGAAAAGGCCAACAATTAATAGTTATAGGATAAAAACATTCCCGACACATAACATGATTTAGGACAATGTTTTCAAGGGATAGAGGTTCCTACTGATTTTGAAGTTTTTTCACTTGATTGATAATAGGTTATTATTGGAACCAGGCCATCCGGATGACCCATGTGGCAAATAGTATTCAGCATATTTGGAAGAATGGTGCTCAACTCTTATATTTTGAATGTTTCCAACACTACCGAAAAAAATGACCCGGTTCCAATTCACCTCGAAAATGATTGAGGATATCGAAAAGGAGTGGATGAATCATAAAAATTGCATGTCAACAAAACCATCTTCATCAAACAAAAAAATTGCGCAGGAAAAATTACCGGGACGTAACTGTTGCTACACACCAGTGCGCGGTGTGTAGCAACAGAGGGAGTAGGATAAAGCGATCCCGCCTTACTTGCGTTCATTGTAGAAAGGCCTACACGCTATTTGTGCGGCAAAACATAATTGTTGAGCTATTTTTTTTTATATGTTTTATTTTCAAAAATAAATAAAATACAATAATATTGATATTTTGTGTTTATTTTTTCATATTCGTATCAATAAACATTTTTTCTTTATAATGCAAAAAGAATTATTAAAATTAATTGATATTTGTCTAAATTAGAGGGTTTTATGTGACACCATTATTTTTCCTCTAAATTAATCAATATGTGTATAGCAATTTTCATAATTTTTTGCAAAAATTGCTTAGCACTAAAACGGTTAACCTGATAATTTTTTAATATAAAATCATAAACACCGTTATTGAGTGTCCCGATCTACTTAACCTGATAATTTTTTAATATAAAATCATAAACACCGTTATTGAGTGTCCCGATCTACTTAACCTGATAATTTTTTATTATAAAATCATAAACACTGTTATTGAGTGTCCCGATCTACTTAACCTGATAATTTTTCATATTCCTACTAGAACAATTGGGTAGTATGTCTTATTTCACACTGCGGTTATACAACAAACTATCAAATGTTCTCTATAATAAATAGACTCCTAGCCACGGTAATGAGTATTGTGAAGTAGTCCACTACATTAATATTATGTCCCTGGGTCGAGTAAATCCAAGTTTCAACAAACATATTATGTTAAATATGTGAAGTACTTTAATATTAATGTTTTTCCTTTTTGCCTTGTAAGTTACTATCCGTATCATCTTTGCTTTGTTCTTTGCTGTATTTAATGTGGTCCTAGAATATTGGTTTGTGTATATGTGCTGGTATATTATATATTTTTTTGATGTTTGTAAATGAGCAATGAATAAATAAACACTAATTTAGATGGCTTTTATTTACAGAGGCCTGGAATTGAAGAATCGCATGAAGATCCTGCTGGTCAGTGACCCGACTACTGATAAATCTGCCGCTGCCATGGATGTCAACATCGGTAAGAAATTAATTATATAATCCACTCAACAGATAACTCCTAGTAGTATGATAGAGACATGGGCAGATTCATTCCCAGTAGTGAATCAAATCAGTCTTATTGTCTTGTGAATGTATTCATTTAATTCATTAAAAAAAAATCATTTTAAATTACGATAGTATTGAAAATAACAATCTCGCTCAGCTAAATAATACGATGAATGTATTCGTGTACACCACAATATAGTAAATAATGCTTTAGTTTTAAACACTATATTACTCGCCAAACAAAAACCGACTAAAAGTGAGTGAGTGATGCTCAACCACAGAAAGTAAAGTACGAAATCACTTACGATACCCCACCATCGACCGAGTATAACATCTATACACTTTAAGATTCTTACCTACTTTTTTTACTGGTTTGGAAATTCTCACCGGACTACTGAAACTGGCGGCTTGGCCGCACTAGAACTAACGATAAACGGATTCGCTGCGTGCATTGAGGAATGAATTGGGAACTTCTGACTGGTGTCTTGCAGTGACTCGACTAACTTGCATCCTGCGGATATAGTACGAACTGACTCGATATCGACGGACCAGAGACGTTATTACTATTGCATCACAACCGAATAAGGAATACATTTCTTAATTCTTCGATTTAGGAAATACAGACTGCGATAGCGAATACGGATGAACTCACAATTACTGACTCGGTGACTTGGGGCAGTTTTGCTTGCTAGAGAATGTGCAGGCTGCGGACAAATGATATCCCATAGATTTTGTGGATTACGGTGCAGAATACTGCTCAATACGACAATGACTCCAGCGACTTGAGATTGAATTTATTAATTTGATTCATTCATTTGATTTCGCCCATGTCTAATATGATATACCGATTTGAAAGAAACTGATGTCGTCAATTCAAATACCTGAATCTTTTTGACTCCTGAGCTCCAGACTGGCAATGTAATTGATTATCCATCTATGAAAGAATTTCTATATTTGAAAAGTTTCATTTTCACACAAAGTATGAAAAAATTGACCTTTCGGGCTAGTGATGTGCACCCACAAATATTCCCCAAAGTCAGAAATTTATCTTTTTTATTAAGTAGGTTATTCTATATGAGGTTATCTTCAATTTAAAAAATAATTATTTTGATGATATGAAATGTATAATATTTAAAGAGTTAATAATGACAGTAACATTAGTTTTTCAATATCTCCAAAAAATGGCAAAGTTATCAGCATAAATGTCAATTATTGATTCGGGATTTAATCCTTGAACCTCATTATCTCAGTTTCATGCAAATGGAACCTCGTTCATGATAGCAACCCTGATGTATGTCAGTGAGGAATGGAACTGACAGAGGAAGGATGAAAGTACACTGAATGCTGTAGAAATGAGATCCACGAGGCGTTTGTGTGGTAAAACTATGTATGACCATGTGAAAAATGTTGTAATTCACAAAGAATGCAAGGCTGATGTGAGCGTAATGAGTAAGATTAAGAAAGGGACGCTTAGATGGTATGGGCATGTAGATTAGATGAACGAAGAAAGCAGCGTAAGGAGAATATATGATGCGAATGTGAACGGAAGAAGAAGCTGGCGACGCCCGAGAAAGACATGGCACGATCTAGTGAACCAAAAGCATACTTGAGCCGGGCCATGTCGAGAGTCAGAATAACAGGAGAGTGTGTATGGGACAATAAAGCGAGAAGTGTGTGCCAAGACCGAGTTGCTTGGCGGTCCGTCCTCTCTGACTACCCCTTGGGTGAAAGGGTGTGATGGATAATTAGTTAGTGCAACCTTGTTCCAAGGGGATGATTTGTGTATAAAAATTAACATTATGCGGGTAGTTTGTAAAATATAAATGTAGGTAGGAACAAAATTATTAATGAAGTAATTTACATTATTCTTGTAACAACCTAATACCAATCAATTGTATTTTTACTTTCGTATGAGAAGCCGGCATGATAATTTACAGTTGATAAATAATTTTTAACTACCCGCGAATGCAGCCTTCAGGTCAAGGATAAATTATTGTTGCCTAGCATCAAATAATTCCAAACAACATTATTTATTATTCACCGGCGCGCATTGCTCTATGACCCGAGGTGGGCTGTGAGTAATTTTTCAAGTTCGGGTATGAATAGTTGCGCATTGAATATTATAAAATTACCATTTTATTATCATCTTCCTGCTGATTGATGTTGTCAACTGAATAAATAAACATACAAATCCTCACTAAGTTTATCGAAAAAATGCGTTTTAATTTGATAGAATTTTATTTATTGTTTTGGAACATTTAGAGGGTATTAACATGATCATATTTATAAAATGAGCATTGGGAAGTGCGCAGGTGTTAATAATCCAGTTAAAAATGTTCGTAGGATGCTTAGTTTTTGGTTTGGTTATCAGTTATCACTTGGTAGATAGAGATGCTAAATAATAAAAACACATAAGGAAAATAGAACATCTTCTATATATTATTAAAGAAGAGTGTCCTGAGCGGGTGGTGTGTTTGTTTTGTATAAAAATCTACAGTTTGTTCCGAGCTTGATGAAATTTTGCACACTTGACCTTCGAAACAAGAGGAAGAAGATTTCAAAAACTACATCCATCTCCCTATCCTACCCCTTAATGCGGAATGTTAGTATTTCTTAATGAAATTTTGCCCACTTAATTTAAAATAAGAGGAAAATTACTGGGTAGGGATAGACGTAGCGTTAATACATCAAAATTTTACTCAAAACCGTACATGACCCCGAACAACGCAAGGTACTTCGGCTAGTAAAGGCACCGTGCAGTGCAGACACGTACGGAGGTAGGCACGTTACAGAAGGGAGTATTCACATTACACCGTCTGTGAATGTGTTCATAGATGTGAATCGACCTTAAGGGGGCCAAGTCTGTATCTTGCGTTAATAGCTGTAGTTTGGTGGTCATAACAAGTTAAGTTTGCGTATACGTTGAGAGACAAATTTGCAACGCAAACGCAGCATTCGAGACATGGGAGAATAATGCCATCAATGTGCCTAAGTACCCTAATGAAGTTTTATTTTCTGCAGGTGTAATGAGTGATCCGGATGAACTTCCCGGCCTGGCGCACTTCTGCGAGCACATGCTCTTCCTCGGGACTGACAAGTATCCGGAGGTGAGATCTAACATTCTTCATGTTAACATACACTAATGTTTAATTCAATTGCCAAAATAGGCAGCTATGGCCGGCGTGTAAAGTTTTTCCTCACCTTTACTCCGGCCTTATTCAGAGTTCCTTGCCTAGCTCCGAAGCTCACCATCCACTCCTGGATTATCCTTTATCAAGAAATTCATGATGTAACCATTTTAGTCAAAGCAGCTATTTGTTGTTGCAGGAAAACCAGTATTCAAAGTTCTTGGCTGAAAACAGTGGGAACAGCAACGCTTCCACCTCCATGGACCACACTTGCTATTACTTCGACGTTGTTCCCGACAAGTTCGCTGAAGCCTTGGACATGTGAGTCTGATCTATGTTCATATATTTACTAGCCACTCCGCTAGAAGGGTGCGGTGTTCCCAAAGTAAGATCAAATATCCCTTCTACAGACCAAATAATACATAGAGATGCCCTAACTAAAATAAGAGGGGCAAGCTAGGCGTGCCGCCAATGTATGTAAGACAGCAACAAAGTAAAGAGGTTTGGCTTGTTTACAAAAACTGAATATTTTGCATATTTACCCTTTTTATAAAAGTTTTGTAATTTACTTCCGCAGTCAAAATCACGCGAAACAAACGTGGACCGCAGTGTTGTAGTAAGCTGGTGCCAAAATGGGTGCCACGTGACCTTTGCATCCACCCGTTGAAATCGTACTTAGGGCAAATCTATTAAATCCGACGTCGGTACTTGCTTTGGATAAAATTGATCAAACTTTTTCAATTATTTTCTTGAATAGATATTCAATTTCAATGGCCTGTCTAGGGCCTAGGAGTTGAAATGTCTCATGTATTGTAGAACCATTTTCTTTAGAATTAAATTGAAGTATGAAATAAATAAAGCATGACAGAAAACAACTGCTCTCGGTGTACTTTCCAAGTAATCAACCGTTGTGTACGTTTTCGCAAAAGAAGCGCTCACACACGCACAATGGCGTCCAACATTGATAATTTGTCACAACCGCAAAATTGTGATTTGAATTGTAATTTATATTTATAGCTGTCAATAATATGGGATTAAAAATGGAAGATAATATTGACAAAGTCTTGAATTTGAGATATGATATCAACGAAGATGACTTAAATTGAACTGGTCTCATTAGCTAAGTTGGTAAAGCGGTTGTCCCTTTTTTTTCGGTTTCATGATTCATTTAGGTTATGATAATATTATCTTCAATGATGAGAATTATAATTTTTAAGACAATTATTCCCGGACTACGAATAACTTGACAACATTTGAAAAACTCCTACTGCCACCATTATAAGCAGCAATGTTGCTTGTGTCATGACGGAGTACTTGAAGAGTAATCAAACCCACGATGCCTGCGTGGGAATCCAACACATTTGTGAACTGAGCCTCTAACCGGTCTCTTACTGCGTAATTTCAAACAAAAGCAAATTGTTATGTATATAATTTTTTTTTTTTTAATTTCCTGGATTATGAATAACCTGACAATATTTAAAATCCTACTGCCATGTCCATAGTGGATATTTGGACACTTGAAGTGAAACAACACAAAACTGCGCTATATAAATGCTTTGTTATTATTATTATTGGAAAATGGGTGCTTGTGCATTGACGGAGGATGCCTGACCACTTTGGACTAATTTGAAAAAACTTTTTTTAACAGACCGTTATCCAATTTCACAAAATGCACATTACGAAATGAGATAAACAAGAGCTACAGAAAAAGAACATTACATACACAATGCATGAATGAAGCAATGACAAAAATATCCATTTGAGGGAACATTCAAGTCAAACCCTGAACAAGGTGTCCTATCAATGACCAATTTCCAAATTTTATGCATGAATTGGTAAAACTTATTGATCTCCCTACCAGTATTCCCCGCCTTCTAAGTCTCAAATTCCCCCAAATTAACAATTTATTACATTTATAAAAATGGCATTAAAATTTAAGTAATTGGCGATTAAAAACACAAATTTACACTGTTTAACTTATTTAACTTATCTGCTTCAATTTTATTTTCCCAAATATTATATCTTGTTTCAAAGTAACTAATTTTAAGAACAATCTGTACTATCAAAATCTAAGTGATTAAACATGGCCAAGATCGCCCTTAATGGGTGAAAGCCATAAAAAAAAGGTTGATGGAAATATTTTAAGTTTATTTTTGAAAAGCCTGACAAAAATCATTTAGACTGGTACCAAAATTTTCTAGGCCCTGGCTTGAGTTAACAAGTCTCAGCACTCTGGACAGTGGAGAATGGTTCCCATAATTATAGTCAGATTTATGATTTACGCAATGGGCATAGATTTTTTTAAGGACTGTTCAATAAACAGCCTGTTCCTTACCTCTGCAGTTTTGCCCAGTTCTTCATCTCGCCAAAGTTCACGAGTACCGCTACGGATCGCGAGCTAAACGCTGTCAACTCGGAGCACGACAAG
>JAHDVE020009975.1:0-29591 GCA_022606495.2 Halesus radiatus | reverse complement strand
TGTACTATTTTTACACTGCTAACACCAGCGTAAATTTATCAAGTATTTTTGTGTATCCAGTGTCGATTTTTGATTAAAAAAAAAATCGAGCACCAATTTGAAAAGATAGGAAGATGTAAAATTTCGAGAGAAATTGTACTTTGCAAGTTTATATATATGGATATTGACAAATGTACTTGTTTGAAACCACACGAATAGATAGGTATTGTAACATGTAAACCCTCATCTTTATAATATTTAGCAATGGCTAAATGACAACCAAATAGTTCTATAACTATACGACGAGGAAAATTTTTGGAGGTGAATACGCAAACTATCCAATGGATATTGGTATACTGTGTCTAATTCTTTAGATACATATATATAAAAAAAAAAAAAAAAAAAAAACCCTGTTGAAACTGCATGGTAATTGTAATTTTTTTTGTTAAGAGGAAGAGAGGATTAGTTAAGTAGGGTATTATTAATAATAAAAATAATTTTTTGAAAATTTTGAAGTGGGAGCTTGAGTTCTCCAAACCTCACAAGTGTTAACCTAGAGAAATTGACTCTCATAAAGTGAGGAAGTGTTTGGTTCATGTAACTTGTTTATTTTTATTTATTTTATAAGTTGCTTGAGGATTATAAGTATGAAGTGTTTCCTTGCTTTTCGGTTATGCTTAACCACCAATGTATCACAACTTGATTTTTTTGTGTATTGTCATACTAAGATATACCATTTTGTTTGTCAATTTTGACTTTTGTTTTATATTGGTTGTTACTTGTTTTCTTTGTTTTCAGTTTTTTCTGTAATTGAAAAGAGTAGAGAGGAAGGTTTGGTCAAATTTTACTTCACTTCGCGGCATAAAATTTTTACGGGGAAGCGGGGAATTGTAACGTAAATACTGACCCCGAGTCTATGATTGGGATAATTGTCTACGGAAGAGATTGGTGAGTGGATGTCTATGGGAGACGGCGGACGGAAGGGAGCAACTCAACATGGCGGGCGATATAACCTGACTGGAGCGGTCGTGATCGACGTGTGTTTGTTGGGAGAGATTATGTTTTTGATTTTCTATTTTGTTTGACGTCGGAGGGCGTCTACAAAATTTGCCCGAAGTGGGGGTGTTTTTTGTTTTATTGATTGATCGATGGCCGGATTGTGAGGCGATGAAGCCAAACCGCGCGTGCCTGCTGCTGTGGTGAAAATCTCGGAAGAAGTGATGAGCGGACCAAAAAGGACATAAGGTAGCATCTGCATATTCCATTGTCGGGACCCCACGGAAGAGGCTATGGCGGATGGCGCTTCAGAAGAGTCGTCCTGGACTTCTTTTTGGAGATTACTACGATCGGTGAGCATCTGGACCTGGAGAGGCCTTCCATGATGCTGAGGAGAGGAGTCGGACCATGAGAGCCATCAATTATTGTTTGAACCTTTTCGTGTTGGGATCAATCCTTCTCTTTACTCTTTTCTTTGCTAAACCATGATAGACGTGGGTATAGAATCATTAAATTTATGTTCTTTCCTTTTACAAGGGTTTTATTTACTGTATCAATCAATACATCCCACTTCCCTGTGCTTCACCATCATTCTCACCCACGAATCTTGAGATGAGAGAACATTAGCCGTCGTATCATTTTTACGCTACAGCGTGGTGAGTATTTTTATAAAAACAGAGGAGAATAAGCCCTGCGAAAGAAAGAGTAAGAGGGGTAGGTAGGAATCTGGAGGTCAATGTATCCAGGAGTGACGTAGTAATCTACCCCTCCCACTAAAGTACAAGGCATTGGTATGTATGGAAGGTAATTAAACTGAGTAAACCGGGGCTGTTAAGAATACCATTAAAATAAAAACAAATCGGAAATAAGCCTTCTGTCTGAGAGTGTAATAATTTTACTTCTTTCAGAAATTTATGGTTTCTACTAATACTATAAAAAACACTAAATATATGGTGCATAGTATAACGAAGAGGAAAGTCTTCTCCAACCGTCAACTAAACTTACAAGACTGCTTACGAATAAATTCAATTTGTCAATGCGAAAAACTCGACAATGTAAAAAGAAATTATATATAGGAATCATAATTACAATACAATGAATATATTACAACCAATTTTAAAAAAATCGTATGAAAGTATTAAGAACATCTTCCCGCACACAACTTTAAGTACCATATATTTTTCTTTTCGTAATCCATAATTGAAAGTGGACTTACTGTCTTGGGCAAGTGCAAGTAATATTTATATATATACCCACTAGTAAAAGCACAAAAGACAATAATTTAAATTAGTCTTGTTACCATACTTTAAAGATTCTGCTGACATTTACAAGCTTTTAGACGTTATGGCAATTATATAACTCTACGATAAATTTGCCAGCCTTCATCTCTTCAATTCTAATCTTCATATTCCCCTACAACCCCAATCAATTATTTTAACAAGATCTTCAACAAACTGCACCCTTAATATATACCACCCACAGACAAAGATATTTTAAATACTATGTAATTAAACTATATAATCACATGCCTACATCCTTGAAACAAATAAAAGACAATATATCAACATACGAGTGTGTTGAAAAGTAAAGGCTAATTTTGAATTTTCGAGGGCTGTGTACATTCGATTATCTTTTTTTTGTTTGTTATGTTGGTACACATATGTTTATCATATGTTAGCATTATCAGCCATTTTGAATTAGTTGTTTGTTTTTGACAACTGGAAAGGTTAGTCGCGTTTTTGTGTGTTCTTCTATTTTTTAACTTTTGAAAAAAATGGATCAAAGAACATGTATTAAATTTTGCGTTAAAAATGAAATAAAGTGCTCCAAAGCACTTAAAATGTTGACGGTGGCATTCGGCGAGTCTTTTTTGTCTCAAAAAAGTGTTTATAAGTGGTACAAGCGCTTTACAGAAGGCCAAGAAGATGTTAATGACGATGAGCGTCCTGGAGTTGCAACCACATCAACAAACGAAGAAAACATCGAAACAGTGAAGAAAATGGTTTTGTAAAATCGTCGAATCACTATTAGAGAAGTTGCAAAGGATGTTGGCATATCAATCGGCTCATGCCATGCAACTTTCTCGGATGTTTTGGGCATGAAACGTGTGGCAGCGAAGTTTGTTCCGAAATTGCTAAATTTTGAACAAAAGCAACGTCGCATTAGTATCGCTCCGGAGTTGTTGAATGACGTCAACGACGATCCAGATTTGCTCAAAAGGGTCATAACTGGTGATGAAACGTAGGTATATGGTTATGAAGAGCCAAGACCGAAAAAAGCACACCAAGTTCGATCAATTGTGAAGATTTTGGTCACTGTTTTCTTCGATTGCAATGGCGTGGTGCATCGTGAGTTCTTACCAACAGGTCATACGATTAATAAGGAATACTACAAGAAAGTTATGCAACGTTTGCGTTAAGCAATACGGCTCAAACTATCGGAATTGTAGTAAAACAAATCATAGATTTTGCATCACGATTATGCACCAGCTCACACATCAATGCTTGTTCATGATTATTTGGCCAAAAACAGCGACTTTTTCCTATTCCCGAAACTGAAGAGACCAATGAAAGGGAAGCGTTTTGCCACAATTGATGAGATAAAGTCAGAATCGAAGAAGGAGCTGATGGCCATACCGAAAAGCGCATTCCAGAAGTGCTTCGAGTATTGAAAGAAGCGCTGGCATAAGTGCAGTATATCTGAGGGTGATTACTTTGAAGGGGAGAAAATGGATATTGATGAATAAATAAATACTTTTCGAAAAAACTCAAAATTCACATTTTCTTTTGAACACACCTCGTAAATAGATAAAAACAAAGAAACAGATTTTTTTCACAACTTGATTACACCAAATTAAACATAACATTTACATTAAACACAAATTTCTAATTTTCAATTTCTTTTTTTCACAATATTTTCATTTTATTGTGTATTATTCTTTACCTATCTGGGGTCTGAATGAAAAACTGGCTTACGTAAATGGTTGACTTTCTAAGCCATATTTATCGCACTTATAGGGAAAATATGTTAAGTGGATTAGGGGAACGATTTTAACCAAAATATAATTAAAAACGTATTCTATCATGAAGCGAAAAACATCTCATCTAAATTCAAGTTAATGTTTTCTTCAAATGCAATAGTTCTCTTTGCAATCACTACCAATTCAGTAACTTGACAGATTTGAATGATTCTGGAATAGTTTCCAACCAAATTAATGTCCCCACTCACTAGCAGACTACTAACTGACCTCAACTGCATCGGTTGAGTATATTAGCTTTCCAATTCCCCACTTCTGTTTGAGTTGATAAAGAATCTTCCAACTATAAACTCTGTGTTTCACTTGAACAAGTAGGTACCAACTTATTCTTCTCGCCACGTCAAACAATGCCCTCTGAAGTAGGGTATTTAATTACGACCTTTATAAATTCCTCTTTAAATGTGATAACGGTACCTGTCGGGGTATGGCAACCCCAAACTTTAGGGGGATAAGGAAATGGGGAGAAGAAAATCGGAAAGTACATTACTAATCAGATCTGGTTACTGTATAGCGCTAAACCCATTTTAAACAACGTCAAAATTCAAAATCAATATCAAATAATACGTAAAACTCTAACTGTTGATTACCTCGATTGACAAGCGGTGTAGATACTTGACTACAAAACCTGAGGTGGCGGGTTTGACTTCTAGATAGTGTTTTTTTACATTTAATTATTATGAAAATTATACATATAGAGATTGCCGATTTGTACAATAGTTCAATCCGAGATTAAAAGAGTGAAAGAAAATTTTACTTCTTTAAAAAATACTATGTTGCTCTTTTCGATATTATATATATTTTTCGCTAGATCTAAAGGAATTCCATAAAATTATTTCTGCAGAGATAAGCGATCTAGTAATAAGGAACAAATCGGCGATTCATTAAAATGTCCATGGCTAATGAATAATTCAAAAATGTCGGGCGTTACAAAAAATTGTATTAATTGCTATTCGGTACAAATTTGTTGTTAACAAATATTCATATATCTGCACACTATCGCGTTGTAGATTCCAAAGGATTGAAGGCTCGTCACGATTGTTCATAAGCGCCAAGATAATTACCATGTATTAAGTATTTCTTACGACAGAAAACCCCATAGACGCGGAATTCATAATGCACATACGGAATTCATTTCGGACTCACTCTCGGGCAGTATCATCTATACGAACAGGTGAATGTTTACCACCGAACTTGAATGGTGCACAGTTTAAAGTATAGTATTTACAATATTTGGGAGATGTTCCAGATAGGTAAGTTGCGGGTTTAAATCCCGGCGTGCGCAAGTAAATTTTATTTGATTAAATTTTGTTATTTTACAATTTGTTCATTTAAAATACTAAGTAGTATATTTGCGGCACATTCCAGGGTGGTAGATGATGTCAGTATCGCCCCAGAGAGAGCACTATTTAGAATCGAAACGTTGCTTGATATGGCTAAAGCCATGTTTGGTGTAGATCTGAATAGCAAGGTACTTTCCCAGATTCCATCTTTCCCACATTCCTTCTTTCCCATCGCCTTCCCCTCCTCGATACCTTCAGATTAACAACAAACCTCAATTGGGGATGCCATAGTCTCACTGGCTCCGGACGGTTGAGAGCAATTGGGACTATTGTGTGGTATCATATAAAAAAGTTTCTCTAAGGGGCGGTTTTATAATCATGCGTTCCTTACACTTGTTACCATTATTAACTAATATTTGGTCGACCGCCCGATTTCACCGTTTTTCAAACGTTCGTCAGGTTACCGGTCGTTTGACAGCTGTCTGTTGTTGCTCAAAGATGGCTTATTTGAAGCCGTGCTCTATTTTAACTAAAAATGCATTATCATTTATGAAACGGATTCCTTATCGAATAGCGAAAGTGATGCCAAGCGAATTGCAAATATTCAAGAAAAAACTGATGGGAAACGACCCGTTAACGAAACGGTTCGTTATATAACAGAAATTTGGTAGTTCGTTTAGAAAACTGTCCCTTATAATAACTATGATGACAACCATTCAGAATCAAACATTACTTGAAATGGCTTTAGCCGTGTTTAGTGACAATATTTGAAGAGCTAGGATCTTCCCAATCTTGCTTTTTCCGTTCTCCGCCCCCTTTCCCTACCTTTCAGCCTCAACATACCCCGAATGGGTGTTGTCATAGTCCAGTGATGCACAACATTTTTAGCAGGCACTGGTCAATTTACCATTTTTTAATATATTCGTGGGCCGCACTTGGTAGGTACCTAGCTAAAATTTCACATTTCATTAACAATTTAAAAATAAAATTTAAAAGTCAGGGTCATCAAACAAAAATTTTGTCGGTCATTCATTTTGTATGAAAAATGTTCTATCGCCAAGGACAAGCCAATAAATAAATAAAGAAAACGTTAAATATTTTCACATCCGTTATTTCTATGTTTTCGGAAATAATATTTGGTCTAAAATGGAACTCATTCAAAATATCATTTATAGCGGGTACGAAAAATATCCAGGCCAAAGGTCAAAGCAACAAATTATTGCTGTTGATTTATTTATTTTCTCGTCCTAAATTCATATCCTCGAAAATGATATCTCACCTAAGATACCTTTGTCCTATTTTATCCTCGAAAAGTCCGCAATCCGCAGGTTATGCCACACTTCCATAGTCCCACTAGCATCGGTAAATTGGAACTATGTTGAATTGTAAATGTGAGCATTATTACAAGAAAACATCAAATAGGGAATCAGCATTTGTACATGACAACCGTTTTTCATTAACATATTAGCGGAAAACCAAGCTATTATAGGAAGTAAACATGGAGTTTGAAACACACGCCATTTCATTAATACTTTCCAAGTGAAATTTCTATTCAACCCTTCCATCAATCGTGATGTGTTTAACGATGCGATTCACGTATAGACGAACGTATCGCACCTTGGCTGCGATAACGCCCATCTCGAAAATGATAATAGAGGGATTGCGTTACCTTTGAATGAATTGGGTTATAAATAATATCTAATGATGTCGGCATTGATCAAATGCACGATAAGTCACTACCGACTCGATTGTTCGTCATACAGTGGCTCTTAAAATTTTATTTAAAAAAATATATATGAATACCTCGCCGATCCCCAATTAATCAAATCCTTTGGAATCTCAAATTTGGAAAAGTTGTGAGAATGAAGAAAGTGAGGGCGAGAGGAGAAGTGGAAAATGAAGGTTGGGATGTACTTGAATATAAGAAACTATTCACTAAACACACCTAAACCACTTTCATGCCAGTGAGACTTAAAGTAGTGGAACGGGGAAGGAGATTGGGTAGATGAAGGTGGGGAAGTACCTGGCTATTCAGATCTGGTCACCAAACACGACAAGATTAGTTATAATCTGAAAGTATCTACCACTCTCGAACATGAGTCAAATAGGCTACATATTATTTTTAATTAATGAATCATGAAATAACACAAAATAATCAAATAATTTTTTCTTGCCTAAACCGGGATTTGAACCCGCGAACTCCGGATTAGATTCAAAATAAAAAAATCACTATGGGGAATCAATGTGCCAATCATGATATTAATACGTTGTTACGTAACAAAATTGGAAGAATAATACTTCTAGCCGCTAGTTAAATAAAGATACACCTAGCCGCTCGTCGGCGCTCCAACCAATAACGGCACGTTTCCGCCAGCCACCATTGTTTTTGACAAGGAGTTGACAGGTGCGTGCGACGTGCCTTGGGCACATGGCCGCCCGCTATTGCATCAGTACCTTATAAACGCTTTGTAACCTCTGCATTGCACCCAAATATTAAAGCCAGTGACCAGTGCAATAACTCGCTGCGTCCTGCCTGCCATTGTATGTGTGTAATTAGTGAGTCCCTAGTCAACACACTGTTAAACTGAAGGAATCGTGCCTACTGTCGCCGTCCGCCCATGTAAGCAGATCTCAATCAGCAGATCAATTCACCCTCTTGTGAATTGTGCTGTTAATAACTGTGCCCTTTGAATAACATGTTCGGTTGGCGATTCATCGGAGAGATTTAATTCAGAACAGATTAGAGTAGGATCAGGCCCCTAGAATTCGAAACCCCGTATGTGATTACTTCTAAATGTTATCCTGTAAATAAACCCTGACTAGAAAGCACACATCTCTCATTCAAGTAGTTAGTTACCTTTCTTCGATATAAGGCTGCGGCCGACCTTCGACTTTGAGATAAGAGCTGAGACGCCTTTACCAGCTGAGCTAACTATGGTGGAACCTGAGACCAGCTCTGCTTCTGGCATCGTGGTGAGTTGACCTGTCTTCCTTTCTCATCACTGGCAGGTCAACGTGGATGCTGTCTGCTCCTTTTTCTTCCTTTCTTAACCACGTGTAACTTTTAAATCTATATTTCTTCTATATTTTGTATAATCATTTTTTCATTTTACTTTGATTTCTTCGAAAGTCGTAAACTTATAACTTATAAATAATACTGGCCAAACTTATATCACTTATTCATTATACTTCATTCTTATATTAACTATTGGTCTCGCAAATAAACAAAAATAAATAAAGAATAAAATTATTAAAATTCGTACTGTCCAGTAAATGTTGGATTCTACATTTCTCAGTAATTAATTAAATTTTCTTTCACTTAATCAATATTTAATTATTGGCTTTGGTTTGACCTTTGATATTTACCTTAAATGGAAAGGTTTTGTCGTAATGGCAAACGTAATCATTTTTTTAATACCGATTAGTATATAAATTATAATATACCTTGAAGCATTTGGAATACAGGAAACCTTTTTAATTAATTATTGGAATTAATAATTAATATTAATGAAATGCCGTGTTTGTCCACTTTCCGCTTTTTGGCATTTATAATAGATACCGATGTCTATATATTTTTTTAGATAATATTAATTATATATTTACTTACAGCATTGCCAACACAGAGGTAAAAAGAGAAATATACCAATATCATCAATACTTATCCAATAATTTTATGTATACCTTGGAATGAAGAGTTTTTTTTAAGTTCGTTTTATGTCAATTTCTTTTCCAACTGATTTATTATTATCGTACATAACTAGTAAAATAGCTAAAAATCCGAAAGAGGCAACTTATTAAAAAAATTCCAAATAAGAAAAAAAGTATTTAACTTTCTGGTTTCAAGGTAAAACGTACACAAGGAATTCCGGTCCATTTTTTAATTTTTTTTTTTTATCAACGATAACCATTGTACTTCAACAACAATATCATTATTTTTTTTTAAACCTGCCAAAACGGCATAAAACGGAGCGGTAAGAGGCAGGGGCAAATATTTGCGGGGATATCCCCGTGATGTCAATCCAATTATGGCAACTAAATAGGGAGTTTTGATTATATGGTGTCTTAATATTTTTTAAAAATGTTTTAAGAAATCTGCGTACATAGTAAATCTTGTAATTATCTTATTTCAAAACATTTCCACACTGGATCTCTAAATAACTCAAATATTTCGGCAACGCTATCGTGTCATCTTGGGATGGAAAGGAAGATTTCATAAATGGTAACAGGAAGGTTATTAATAATATCCTTTAACATTATTAACACTTTTTTACCATTTTTTAATTATTTTCTCCAGACAGGAGGCGTAGAGGAAATACATTTTAATATTTTTCTTTACGATCTATGTCATCTTTGGAAATGCTGTGAAGAGAGTATTTAGAAGAAAAGAAAGAGGGGGGAGTTCTAAGAAGGAAAAATGTACTAGGGGTGGGTAGGAATCTGGGGGTCAGTGCGTTCAGGAGTGACGGTGGTATTAATCTACCCCCCCACTGCGGTGCATAGCAAACCACTTATAGTAGATGTGTTGGTTATCTAAAGAATGGTTCTCGGGGCGGCGGTACCCATACCCGCCCTCCAAATCACATTTTTCGGCTCACTAACCCAATATTATATTTTTTTAATTGCACATTCGCCCATGGGGTTTTTACGTGAAAAAATTGATGCATGATGTGAACTAACAGTTGAAGATATTATATGAATATGGTACTTAACCCAATACAGACAAACACTTTAAGAACCGTTAGAATTCGATGTTCAAATGACCCCCGGCGATGTAGCTTCTGGTTATAGCTCCAAAGCAATAAATCATCCCCCGAACAAATTCTTCGGTATTATTATTTTCCCATCGCTTAAATCGCTCGGAAACAAACGATCGTCTTTATGGGGTAATGAAATGCACCGTATCTTTTGTCATTGTAAAGTAAACAGCCCGGGCACGCGATCGGTTATAACGACGTGTAAATTAAAGTTTTCTTTAAAATATGAAAGTGATTCTATTAAATCATTTATTAATAACGGTATTAAAGAAAAATATATTGTAACTAACTAATCATCACTTCATCACTTAATAAGCATAAAGTACACTCAAACAATATAGAACGATTTAAGCACAAATTTCTTAAGAATATAAATTTTAAACTCAAAATTACAATTGAAAATATTAATTACGTAAGTTTGATGAATTGCTTGCGTCTGATTACTCTGTCTGATGAGATTATTATGTCAGACATAGTTGTATTATGTAGAATTATTAACAACCCAATTGACAGCCCTGAAATCCTCGCCACTATCAAATTAAATATACAAAGGAACACAACACATACTGTAACATTTTTCTGAAACACTTACATTACCAACTATCAGTCTTATTTACTAACCAATAGGACGGATGATCTAGGCAACAGGTTTGGAATTGTTGATGTGTTTTCTGACTCTATTTATACAGAGAAGCGTCATCTATACCGGCACTTTGGTGAATTCTACAATATATAGCACTGTAGCTTGGATAATTTAGCGTTAATGCTTTGTTAATTGTTTTTGTGTTTAATTCGTAGAACTCTATCTAACTTTTTAAAAATTTTGATTTACATTAATTTTTTTTTAAATAATGCTTTGGGTGATAATGTGGATTTGGTTTTCTATTTTATGTCACCGGTAAACGTTTAAAAACATTGTTCATCACTTTATGTATAATTTTCGAGAGCGCTTTATGTTATGTTCTAAAATCCATATAAAAGCCCGGACGGGCATACTCAAATAAATAAATCACTCCGTGTCCTCGTAGGTAGAGAGAGGACGTACCGCCAAACAACTCGGTCTTGGCATACAATTCTCACTTCATTCACATTTTTATGTATTTCCTTTGCATTTAACTGTAAACTGAAGAGCAGTAAATAAATTAAAGTAAAATAAATTGTTCTTGAAATGACTACGATATGTACAATTCATCAAGGTAATAAATAACCATCACGCCATTTCCCCGCAGGGGTACCGATCAGCCTTGCGATCTCAATGAATCTCAAAAAAATTCACGCAACCATACATTGTTTTACCACACATTCGCCTCAGAGATCTCATTTCCAGGGTATTCAGTGTACTTTCATTCTTCCTCTGCTAGTTCTATGCCTTTTTTTAACAACTTTTGTTAGCGCCAACCGTGTTCAGTCTTATGTTAACGAAGTTTCCTGCATTCACTTTTATTTCAATATCTCTCTTTGCATCTCTCGTAAACATACTTCTCAAATACACAAATTTATCGATCTGCTACAAATATTCATCATTCACAACTATATTGAATACTGTTTTCATACTCTCTCTTTCAAAAACCATGACTTCAGACTTACTTACATTCATCATTAGTTCATTCTTCATACATACTTCGTTCATCCTTGATACGAGGGCCTTTAGATCTCCCATACTGTTCGCAATCAGCACCGCAATTAATAACTAATTTTCGCGCCCAAGCCCACCCCCTTCATTATCAATGTAAAGATTGAATAATCAAACATGCATAATATGGATTAATAAGGGGGAGAGGGACGTCGGAGAGTTATTATTTATTAATTCAAAATAATGATATAATTACGCAATACGATAAAAATAATGTTTTTAATAAGAAAAAATTTATTAAACAGGTTATAAATTTACGTAGGCTTAGCATTTATCAAAATATAACCAGAAATACGGCCAAAAAGACGGCCTCCATGGTTGAGGGGTAAGGCTCTCGACTACGAATCCGAAGGTCGCGGGTTCAAATCCCGGCGTTCGCAAGTAAATTTTATTTAATTAATTTGTGTTGTTTCACAATTAATTCATTTAAAAATAATATATAGTATATTTGCGCACGTTCTAGGGTGGAAGATACTCTCAGTATCGCCCTGGTGAAAGGCCACCATTCAGAATTGAAACGTTGCTAGAAATGGCTTTTAGCCGTGTTTGGTGACCAGATCTGAATAGCCAGGTATTTCCCCCTTTCCCCACCTTCCTCTTCCCCTTCTCCTTCCCCTCCCCGATAACTTCAGCCTCACAACATTCCCCAACTGAGAATGCCATAGTCTCACTGGCTCCAGACGGTTGGGAGCAGTTTGGGACTCTTGTGTGGTATTCATATAAAAAAAAGAAATATCACTTTTTCTGACCGTCCCATTGTAAGTTTTACAAAATATTTAAAATACAAATATGATTTTTAAAGTGGAGAAAAGTATTTTTAATCCTTTATCGTTGCGTTTTTGTAGATAAACATAACCAAAGATTTATATTCCGCACTACAAACAAAAAAAACATTAAAGTTACTAATGTTCATGAAAAAATTAAACAACACACGGTTATTTTTTTATTTTTCAAACCGACAAGTTACATAAAATCCTTCACAGCATTTTTTCTTCGAGTATATTCAACTTTTTAAATGTTTTTGTAAAACATGCGTAGAACGGTCAGAAATGTGTAATATTTCTGATTATATTTTGATAAATGCTAATCCCATGCAAATTATAAAAAAAACGTAATAAATATTTTTCTCTTTAAGAACACCATGTTTATCGTATTGCACAATAATACTATCATTATTTTGAATTAATAAATAATAACTCTCCGACGTCCCTCTCCCCGTTAAATCTTTATATTTTAGGGCAGTCATTCATTGAATTCACCCTTCACACAGCATCCCCAACGGCCTTGAGAGAAATTGTTTGCCTCAGAACCTTCTGTGTGAAGTAAAATATAGAGAAGACAATATTTTTAAAATGACTTACCCCATGTAATTTATTCCAATTTACACAAATTCCTGTTTAAAAAAACATTTCGAAATGGGAAAAATCTGCAACACAAGCAATTTGGGGAAATAGGGAGAAAAAGAGTAAGGGAAAAAACATTGACGGCAAGGACAAGCCGACTCGCGGAAGATCTCACGTAATTGGAGGGGCGGAATAATTTAATGAACTGTTCGAGTTTAGTATTTTGATGTAGATACCTACCTTTAATTCTTGAGAAATTTTTTAATCCAGAATTTTAGGATTTTAAAGATTTTAGATGCTTATTTCTAATGCGATTGTTTTCAATATTTGCTTAAATATTTTCTGATATCAACAAAAAAATTTTAGAAAACATTATGATACTACGGATGCTTTTTTTATCAATGACTGATTTTTTTGTACGGGCGGTACAAAATTTGTAATTTATTTTCCAAAGAAAATGCTTCACTTTTTTATTACTTTTCTAATTCTATGACATATTCTTACATTTTTAAATCGTGTTTGGATTCACAGTAAATAATACTCGCCTTACTTCTCAATTTTCCACGATCGTCACAATAACAAACCTTCAGAATGACAAAAGAAAAACTAAATAACTACTCTTTTGCAAAAGCCCTGTAAGGAACACCCAGCTTTTCCGCCGAGTGAGAGAAAAAGTAACGCTTGCATCCATACATAATTTACAGGGCATGAAATTTTTATTGTTTGGACGTACGGTTTTGTCCTTCTGAACCAACTTATAATCAACCTTGGGCAGTGGCGTGCCTAGAAAGTAGTGAATTGGAGGTAAAGGTCGAGGTTAAGAAGAAGTTTTTAAGAAAAGCAAATAGAAAATACGATTTTTTGCAAACTTCATCCGATTTTAAAATGTCGTGTATTTACAAGTCATTTAACTCTGTCGAGGCGATTTCACCTTTGCAGCGCAAAGCTCAAAATAATACTGTTCAACACATTCTGCACATCTCCGTATACGTCAGAATCGTGGTGCATTACACTGCATTCAAATGGTAATAGATAAAAGTCACCTACAATAATGCATATCGGCAACTATTCCATCTACCAAGATATTGCAGCGCTATAGAAATGTTCCAAGAAGGACGAGTGCACTCTTTCAGGGCACTTCTCCGCCAACGCATGGGAAGCCCATGGGTGCAGAGTACATCAATTCCATCATTACTGCCATGGCTACATGGGTGAAGTGTCCCTTGATGGCCCTTTGGAGACGGGAGACCGTCAAATATCCACCATAAACTCGTTAAATTTTTTTTGCTCCCTCAGTGAATGAACTTATTTTGCATATTTTACTAATTAGTCATTTTCTATGTTTTTCTTTTTTTTTCTTCCCCTTATTTTATGTACCTATTGTTATTTATTTGTTTGAATTATTATCAATTAACAAACGTATTGCATAGCACTACCCCCGCATACCTTCCGGAATAAAGAACTATCATTATTATTATTATTATTTCTGTAGATTTATGGTTGAGACTCAAGCAATACCATGTTATAAAAAACATTAATATTCTTATCATTTTGTGGTTATCCTGGTAATTTTTAAAAATATATGTTTTCGACAATTTAATTAGAAAATAAAAATTTTCAAGGAATTACTTGTGGAAATAATTTGATGTATTTTTGTTGAACATCATAGGGATATAATAGATCCGGGTTCGAAATTCGGCAAAGGCAATATTTTATCTTCATTATTCCACGTAATAATAATAATCTTTCAACGATTTGCATAGCATCGTTTTCATGAAAAGTCACCTCAAGGACCCTGTACGATTTTTTTTCCAATGCTCTATCTTATCACTAACTATAGACGATCTATTATTACAACCCATGGCTAACATATTGCATTTCCCAGTTCATCGATCTGTAATACCAAACTTTTTACAATGCATTTAAATAATAAACATAATGCGCACTGCATGTCCGCACCAATTCCATGACAATTGATCTCCTGACAGTTGTCCCGACGACAATTGATCCCCCTGACAGTAGATTCTTCGGACAGTTGATCCCCGGACAGTTGACCCCTCGAACAGTTAAATAAACACAAAGTATGTATTTTTTTAGTATAATGTTTTACCCCGATGATGCTTGTGTTAAGCTAAACCGGTCGGTCTTAATAAAAATTAAATAAATTACCTGGATACAAACAAAGTGATTGTTTCATTTCATCAGTATGTCAAACCTCAAATTGTCTGCTTTCTTTCAAAATGTAAAAATAATATATGTCTTTTTATTACACCATATATAATATCTTCTCTGAGAATCTTCAGTTACCACCTGAATTCCGTGTTACAATGTTTGCCATGAGCGATTTTTTGTTTTATTTGTTTTAAATTTCTCAAAGTCCTTGTTCTATCGATATTTCAATGGAAGATGCTCCAAGGAACTATCCTCTTTGATTGACGCACGCGCATCATTTGTATTCGCTTGACATTTGTCACATGAGAATGGGTCGCTTCTACAGCTCGTTCTTGTGTTGAACATTTAGGCTGTGGAATGATTTGCCGACCTCTGTCTTTCCTCCCTCCTACGACGTGGATCTCTTTAAGACTCGAGTTCACTCCTTCCTATCCTCTAAAAGACCCTCCACACAACATCCCCAAAGATGGCATAGGTTTGAGAAAAATTATTTCCCTCAGTGCCTCCTGTGTGGAAAAACTGTAAAAAAAAAAGTTGGTCTTAATATTTTTAATTTCTTAATTTTTTTACCTTGCTTAATTGGGTTCAGTCACAAGAAGCAAATCCATCATTTATTTATTTTTGTTATAATACTTAATCCACATATAAAATAAAATACATTAAATAGGTATTTTATTTGTAAAAATCGTCCAGAATCTTATGTCAAGATAACAAATAACTCTCTCCCCTACCAATTAATTCCTCCACTCCACTGGCCGTACCTACTTACACTTGTGTGTTTATTATTATTGTGTAAGCATGTAGTCAAGCTCTCCTAGTGGGAGTTTCATTAAAATATTCAGCACCGGCTTCCCGCAATGCAGGATCCTACGGAGTTGCTAGCTCCCAGCTCCGCGCTTATCGTCCGCCTCTGAAAAGAGTAGACAAAACTTCCTCGCCAAATGAGTTGAGTCAACGCTATGCGACGTCACAAATTTAATCACGGAATTTTTTAAATAGAACTCGCACAAATGTCACACGAAACTTTTATACAGTGAAAGTATGATATTTATATAAAATTCTTATTTGAAATAATTGACAAACAAATTTTTTTATGCGATTTCCGCACCGAGTCACAGCAGCTCCAAACCGTTCTGGAGCCAGTGAGACTATGGCATCCCTAATTGGGGTACGTTAGGTGGGGAAGCACTGGCTATTCGGATCTCGTAAACAAATACGGCTAAAGCCATTTCAAGCAACGTTTCGATTCTAAATTGTAGTCTTTCAGCAGGGCGATACTGAAAGTATCTATTGCTCTGGAAAGTGCTGTAAATATACTTAACATTAATCTAAATGAGAAATTTGTGAAACTACACAAATAAATGTTTAACTTACGTATACCGGTATCTGTACCCACTACTTCCGGATTCGTATCCAAAGATGGTAACCACTCAACTACGGAGGCTGTCGAAATAGATATTACAGACACGTTAAAAAGACGATTATTTAAAATATGTAAGTACTCATGTTCAGTGTATTGTTAGGTACTTATAATAATTTTACTTCCTTTAAATTGATAAAAGGAGTTTCAAAAATAGAATTATTGTTTTGAAATTGTTAAAAAAAAAAAATTTATTCTTCAAAAAATTATTTAAATTAAATTTTGTTCTCTGGGAAATATCCTTTTGAAATAGTAAAAAAATATTTTTTTAAAATTCATTTAAAAAATAATCAATTTCCTTGGTTACTCTGAGGCATATGATATGAAATTTATTTATTTATTTATATCTATATATTATACAGTACCATTTTACATAATATGTTTTTTTTAATAGTATAATAAAGGTTATTTTTAAGGTGTTATATGTATTATGTTATGTTATAATGTGGAGTGTTAGGTGGGTTTGAAGGGGTGATATTGTCAATAGAGTGTTATATGTGTCGTGACTACCTCACTAGGAGAACCTGGGCTGAGGTGTTCACGTGGATGTGTTAAATATGGTACAAGTATTGATGTGATTTTTTTTTTACATGAATACCGCACAAGAGTCCCAACTACTCCCAAACGTCTAGAGCCAGTGAGACTATCGAATTCCCAATTGGGGAATGTTATGAGGCTGAAAGTATTGGGGAGGGGAAGGAGAAGAGGAAGAGGAGAGTGTGAAAATGTATTGATTAGTTTTATTTTAATATTTTAGTTTTTCTACATAAATGTGAGTTAAGTATAGAATTTGATGAGAAATACATATTTTGTTTTTATTTTGGTTACAGTAATCAAAAATCAATTAAAAGATGGTGATTTAGACATATCTTTTAAAAAATAATTGTAATTATTGATGTCTATGTAAGCTAGCGACAGATAAATAGTCTCATGGCTAGCGATATTAATTTTCTCACAAATCGGTGTTGATCAGACGTGCCTATGGGTATTTTTTGGTAAGTCATTAAATATGGTTGATAATTTGAGTAGTTAATACAAGTATTAATTGTCCATGTTACTACTCGTTTATATCATAATTATGTTAAACTAAAGCAAACCCGTGAAAAATCACAGGATATTATACAAAAATTATATTAAAAAATATGTATAAAATATCAAAAATAAATGTATTATAAAATTACTAGGTAAAAAATAAATAAAATTGTAACTTGAATTAAAAATAAATATATTGCCACGGCTCAATATGCAGGTTTATTGTTTATCTTGATGGGGGGGAGTTTTGCTTCTGAAACATGTAGATATTTACAAACTTAATACTGTAGTTTAAATAAAGTTATATTGCTATTGAGTTAATAAATATGACTGCGCAAAGTTATTATACATCTTTGGAATAAACAATATTTTTTTTATGTTGGGCTTTAAATGTTACGTACAGTTACGTACTCCATAGTCACGTCATATTCTGAATTAGATTGTGTAAAATGTTAATAATTTACCTTTTCCAGAGTGGAAGATACTCTCAGTATCGGTCTGGTGAAAGACCACCATTCAGAATTGAAACGTTGCTTGACATGGCTTTTAGCCGTGTTTGGTGACCAGATTTGAATAGCCAAGCATTTCCCCCACCTTCCTCTTCCCCTTCTATTTCCCCTCCCCAATACCTTGAGCCTCACAACATTCCCCAATTGGGGATGTCATAGTCTCACTGGCTACAGACGGTTGGGAGCAGTTGGGACTCTTGTGCGGTATTCATATAAAAAAAGGTAACTGTCGCTCGTTATTACGGTCGATCAAACTAATCTTAATATACCTACATAAATTTAAAAAAATCTACATGTAACAACACCTGGACTGAGCATTACAAACACTCACTTGTACCTAGATTACATGAAGTTAGTAATAGATACGCAGATGTAGCAGATCTATTTGACTGCATGAAAGGTAAGTACAAGGAGGCTATACTATCATATCTTTTCAATCAATATTAATATAACTTATGTTTACTATACGTTTTATATGTACGCATATCTTTTACTTTTATATCTCGCGTGAACTGGTATTCTTTACATACTCTCTGATGTCATTGAACGAGGTAATGCTACATTTAATAATTGCTTTTTTAATTTTTTGGTACTATATTCTTATGCTTGTAATTAACTGTGACATGCAATTAATGTTTATGTTATATTTATACCATTAATATTAAATAAATAAAAAAATAATTTTAGTATACCTACATAATTTTTGTTTTCATCAACACATATAATACTTTATTACAGTAAATAAGCAAGACTTCAAAGTTCATTACATCAGTCTGGCTCCTGGAATTCGATATCTGAAAGTTTTTTCTATAATTGCAATTGGTAACAAGTGCTATAAATAAATAAGGAAGACTGCCAATGTTTAAATAGCCGACCAATTAAAATTGCCACGTGAACGTGTAGAATAATATAAGATGTTTATAATGGAGCAATTACAATCAGTTTGAATATATGGACAGTATAGACTGAACCGCTGTTTACCGCAACTACTCAAAGACAATAACTCAGTACATGCGAGATTGCACGTTTATCGTCAGGAACGTTAGAAATATATTGTATAACATTTAACTACTTTCGGAGATTTTTATTGAAAAACCGCGCAAGAATCCTGTTGTAGTCGGTGGAAATACTGTGGGAGGGAACGGAAAGGTTGGCGCTAATATGATAAAATCTGTGCTATAATTTGGAAGAGGAATACACAGGACAAAAATATTACTAAAAGTTGGGTATCTTATATCACCACAAATATAGCGTAATAGGCACAAAAATCGCTTGGCATGCGGACTCCGGCAAATGTTTGATGTAAACGCAAAAAGTATTTTTTTTAGTGTATTTTTTTGATAATTTTGACAGAAACAATCATAATAAATCTTAAATATAAAGTATATCTTTATAATTTCTTCAAATGTTTGGTAACTTTGTGGCATAATTATTAATTATATAAATTAAAAATATACTTTGTATTTACCACTTTAATTAAAATATATAAATATTTCTCTACATGTTTCGATAGCAATGCTATCATCTTCAGGAATAAATGAATACTAAAAAATAATTTCAAGTATAGAAAAATGATAAAAAATTTAAAACAATAATTTAAGAATATATAAAATATGAGCATAAACAAAAATGAATTAAAGTAGGTATGTAACAGATTAAAAATGTTAATGACAAAATAATTATAAAACATTGAATAATACATTTAAATTAGAAATATAAATTAAAAATTATCATTATTAATATTAATATGAAAATAAATTTAAGAGATAGCTATTTTAAAAAAATATTTGATTATTTATTAAATTTAATTCGCTATTAACACTTTTTTCTTATTTCTAAAATTTCAAATTTATCTAATTGTAAACCAGTTGTATTTGTATGTAAAACTTTTAAACCTTTATTTATATCAAACGAATGATTAGTTTCTAAAATATGATTTGCAAATTCAGAATAGTTGTTATTATTTAAACACCTTAGGTGTTCCTTAACCCTAATACTGAAATTTCTACAAGCCTTTCCGATGTAAAAATAGTTGCAATCATTACAAATCAATTTATATACTCCCGATTTATTCAAAATATTATCTTTATCTTTGTTATTTAAAATGTATTTTTTAATTTATTATTGGTATAAAAAGCTGGTTGGATAGTATTTGGCATGTTTTTAATTATTAAATTTGCGGTATTGTTATTTAAAAATAATATTTTTCTCCATTGTTTATTAACATCAGTTATTTGTGGATATACATAAGATTTAATAAAATTTTTCTTAAGCTTTTTGTTTAACATATTGTTTATTAATTTAGTACTATAACCATTATTTATTGCAATCTGTTTAATTATATTTAACTCTTTGTTAAAATTATTATTTGATAATGGTATATTAACTAATCTACTAAGCATAGAATGAAAAGCTGATAATTTTTGAGAAAATGGATGATTAGAAGTATTATATATAACAATATCTGTATAAGTATCTTTACGATATATATTAAATTCAAATTTATTATTAACAATAGAAATATTTAAGTCTAAGAAGTTTATGTTAAAATTTTATCCAATTTCTATGGTGAATTTAATTTTTTTATGGATTTTATTTAGAAAATTTAGGAAAATATTTAGTTGTCTTTCATTCCCAGTCCAAATACAAAACACGTCGTCTACATATCTTTTCCAAAAATAAACATATTTTAATAATAAAGCGCAACTATTAAAAATTTTATTCTATAAATTGTCTAAAAATATATCAGCTAATAAAGGGCTAATACTAGGGTTTTTTTTTTAATTTTCAAAATGTAAAAAGAAATACTTTATTTTTTTATGTATATATTTTTCACAACGTTATTAATTCTTTTATTTAGTTTCTAATCAAGCCGAACTATACGAAAAGCTTCAATTTTTCAAAACCTTATTATTTTTTTTTCATTATTTGAATCGATTTGTAGCAAAGATTAATTGAAATAGTGATTTTTACAGATAGCTTCGCCTCACCAACTTTAACCAACTCTCTATTCTGAATTGAGAGTGAGAGTGCTTTCCACTCAGGAATATGCCGCAAATATAATATATATTATTTTTAATAAAATTTCTATGAAACAGCATAAATTAGTTAAATAAAATTTATTTGCGCATACCGGGACCACCGGATTCGCGGTAAAAACCCTTACCCCTTGAACACAGAGTTCGTCAGGGTCGGGGGGCATGGCTTAAGGAAAGGACGGTCGGATTGCCGAGCCTTTTAGTGTCGTGGAGGCACTGTAAGTACTTGTACAATTAATGCATTATAAAAAAAGTAATTCATGTTTTAAATTGACCGAAGTAAGTTTTTCAATGAGTGGGTGGTTTTTTTATAAATCTACACCAGAACATATGAATGTAAATATGAAATACGTTTAAAATACCAGAATAAAAAATTACTGGGAATTTTGTTGCACTCGTCTGAGGCGAACTCTTAGAAGGATATTATCTGATGTTTACCTATTATAACACCAGAGATAACTGTCTGTTTAAATAAAAGCTGTACAAAAAAAATTAAATATCCATTAATTCGATAAACAAACAGTGTTTTGGCATATTAAATGGATGATTGTCAAATATTTTACTAACCACCCCTACCCCAAACCGATCCCTGAAATGTCACTGGAGAGAGATAGTGCCAGTAGTTCGATAAAAACGGTCGTCGCGGGATGGCAAGAAAGTGCATCGCCGCGATCTAGCAGCTAGCCAAATCTGGAGTAGTGAAGTTGTCAGTGAGGTGAAATAAGTGCTAAGGATCCACGAACAAGGTAGGCATAATTCATTTTCCGTGGCATCCTTCCATTTCTATTTAGTACTTCCTTCACCCCTTTTTCCTCAACTGGTTCTCCAGAATAACTTCGCCGCCAGTCCAGAATTTGGAATTCATTTGGAGCTAATTTTATAGATATTTTCGAGTCCTAAAATTCATTTTATGAATACTTTCCAGTCCTAAAAATTAATGCCAACAATTCAATAAATACCACCTCTTCTTGTGCCACCAATCATCTAATAAACGTAACATCAATAGAAAAGTAGAAACAAATAACCATGTAAAACTATCATCTCTATAAATAAATTTTTCTAAAACTGTGTTCATTTGAAGCGACCTGCCAGGTAAGTATGTTTTTCTGTATCTGTTCGTACATAATTAGTTAAGAAATATTTGTACAGCGCCCTTGAAGTAATTTTTCACAAAAACGGCGCTATACAAATCATCCAACTATTATTATTATTATTATCGAAACAGAATATAATAGTTTTAAGTATTAAAATTGTGAAGCCATTCCATCAGTAATAAAACCAATTTCAACTCATAAATCCATAATATTAGAAATAGATGCTATATATACCACAGCTTTAGTTTTAATTGTACCAGTCTGAAGATGTCCGTGATAAGGAGAAACCGATACGGTTGAAAAACAATTGGAAGAAAGTTACAAAAGGTTTATAATAAACAAAATAAATCATACTACACCAGAACCATTGCTCTAACGTATCTAGAGGCACTTTTTCTTAACTTACCGTGTCGCTCAGTGAAAAGGTTTTGGTGGTATTAATATGAAAGCAGTCTCCAAAGCCTCGTGGCCCCTTCATTATAATCGAATGCGATCTATCATATGATTCGATGAATATACTCCTGCAGTCCGGCGTAGGGGAAATAATGGCATACATACATTTGAATGACTTACCTAGTCCAATTATATATCCCTGGTCACATCCAAACTTGATGATAAATCATCCAAATATATGAAGGATTCAAACTGGTCGATGCTTATCGGCGATAATGTTTAATAGAATCAATTGCAATTGGATTGGTTTATTAATACGACCATTGCAATAATTGAACAACCGTGCAACTGACGTTTAGTGTGAAAAATCGAGAATAAAAGACTTTAAAATAGTGAAAATGGTTATCCAGGATATCTCTTCTTCATCACCGAAATAGGACATAAGGTTAAATGTAATCTCTCGACTATCATTCTGTCATTCCAACCCATCCCAACCCGTGGTATAAATAACGTGATAATATTTCTAATTTTAAAATTGTCAATTCATGTTGGAATTCCATATTAAAATGATTTTTTTATGAATAAACCTTTGTAACTTTTTTCCATTTATTTATCTTCGACCGTACCGGTTTCACCCTATCACGGGCATCATCAGACTGGCACAATTAAAACTAAATCTGTGGTATATATAGCATCATCAGTTTTTATTTATGACTTGAAATTTGTTTCATTATTGACGGTACTGTTTACTATTATGTTTTCTACTAGACTAGTTACAATATTAAATATGTGCAATTAGGGTAAAAAATTAGTACGTAATGAATAATCAATTAGAGAAAAAGGCTGATTCTCCGCCAATATATGTTATCCAATATAGTGTAACCTTACTTGTATGCACTAATAGTATCTAACACATGAATGTAAAAAGGAAACTCGTATTAAAATATTAATCATATAAATATTACTCTTACGTAAGATAGAATCATATTAAAACCCAGATAAAACATTAAGAAAATGACAAATTCAACTAATATATTTTTAGGCATTTCTTTTGAGTTTGCTTCGTAATTAAAATTACTTTCGTAACTATGACTATAATATCCGCTTATTCGAATCAAAACCAAATACGATTACAGTAGCCGTTGCTTAATACGTGCGGTTCGAGTTCTGTCCTCCTACGAGTGGATCCAAGTTCTAGTTCTAGTTTTAGTGTGACGGAGGTACTGGGTGAGCCATTGGAGCATAAATTCTCAATGGATTCAGAACATGGCTGTTCATAAATTTCAAATAGACGGAACAGAACGTTTGTTCGGTTCATCCTGTACTTTGGACCAGAGACATAAATTTCTAGGGTTTTTTGTCACTTGCATTTTGCTCATGAGTTGTGAATTGATAGCATACATGAGAATGTCGATTCAATTCTGAAAAGTTTGATAAGTGATAAGAATATACAGAATTTTCCAATATTGATATCCGGAGTTCTACAAAATAAAGGATAATTGAAATAAAATTAATAAGTAAGATTAAGAAAGGAACGCGTAGATAGTTTGAGCATATAGAACGAATGAACGAAGAAAGGAGTAGAAGGAGTTTATGTGACGCGAATGTGAATGGAAGAAGAAGCCGGGGACGTCCAAGGAAGACATGGCACGATCAAATGAATTAAATGCATGAGTCGGGTCGTGTCAAAAGTCGGAATAACAGAAGAGAATGTATGAGACATTGTATGATATGAATGAAGCAAGAAGTGTATGGCAAAATAGAGTTAGTTAGTGGTCCGTCCTCTCTGCCTACCTATGCGGAAAAACGGCGTGATGGATATTCAATAAGTAGAGAGGTAACATATTTATAAAATACCTAATGCTATAGTTTTACGAGTTTTATAGCTACATTAAATTTAATTACATTTATTTTATGTTATTATTAACGATTGTGTTTATCATTTTCTTTCTTTTACATTTCATTTTTATTAAATTTTAATTTCTAAGATAATTTTTTTTCTCTCATAATCTTATTTTTTAAATTTTTTTATTACATTAATTTCTCTAGTTCTTGAAGGTAATAAATTGTATGTATGTCATGTAATACGGCAGATTGTGTCCGCACTATCCCCCCAAAAAATATTTATACATAATAGATATTATTACTGCATGTTTTATCCTTTTTTGTTAATCAGTTTTGTTTTTTTCACTCTTTAATTTAAAATTTTTCTCTTGTCCCTATGTGAGTTTTATAATTCATGAGATTTCTATAAAGCAAGACATAAAAAAATTAATATAGGTACCCTTAAAAAACGATTTAAAAAATTATATATCTTTCCAAAAAAAAATGTGTTCCAAGTGTCCCAACTGCTACCAACCATCTGGAGCCAGTGAGTCTATGGCATCCCCAATTGGAGAATGTTACCTGACTAGAATACCTGGCTATTCAGATCTGGTCACCAAACACGACTAAAAGCCATTTCAAGCAATGTTTCAATTCTGAATGGTGGTCTTTCATCAGGGCGATCCTGAGGGTATCTTCCACTCTGGAACGTGCGCAAATATAATACATATTATTTTTAAATGAATTAATTTTGGAACACAACAAATAAATTAAATAAATTTACTTGCGCAAGCCGGGATTTGAACCCGGGACCTTCGGATTCGTAGTCGAGAGCCTTACCCTTAGACCATGGAGGCCGTTTACTAAATAAAAACGTTTAAAAGGTTACAATATAACGTACTTGAAGGAAGCCCCGCCATGAGTGATACTCGCTAGTTCTAATTATGCATGAGTACCTTCTCATATGTAAGTCATTAGTATAAATGAAATGACAGCGTGTTGAGAATTTATGTTCCGTGATAATCTCCATCCCCTATCATTTGTTAATCTTAGAGAATGAATAGAGCCTTGATTGCTTAAGCCATATTTCTTCATGGGACTCGGAAGCCTACAGGGATATTTAAATTACTCTGTAAGGAATTCCGTTCGGGAGTAGGCGCTTATTTAAAATTTTAATGTTTTCTTATGTATTACAAAGGTTAAATTAACAATCTTTTCTTTGCAGGAGGCCAAAAGAGGAATAAATTCTTTTTCTAAATATATTTTTTTCTATATATTTCAAATTTACTTCTGATATCTGCTTTGTAAATTAAACATAATAAGATGGATAATCGCAAAGAAAATATCTAATCATTCGTAAGTGTACAAACCTACGCGCCCTTGAGATGATTTTTCACAAAAAAACGGCGCTGTAATAATTATCAAACTATTATTTTTAGGATCAAAATTTTGTCGGGATAAAAGATCCTATTCAAAATCGAAACGTTGCTATTATTACATTTTTATTATTATGTGGATACAAGACAAAAGTCCCAGCTGTCTAGAACCAGTGTATCTATAACATCCCTAATTGGGGTATGTTCTAATGCCGAAGGGATTAAGAGGCCTTATAAGGATTGGGAGGATTATTAACGGCGTCCACGGTGGAGAGATAAGACTTTCGATTACGAATCTAAAGGTCGCGAGTTCAAACCCTGGGTGTTCTTTCACAATTAATTATTTACAAATAACATATAGCATATTCGTGCATGTTCCAGAGTGGAAGATATTCTCAGTATCGTTCTGGTGAAAGACCATCCTTCAGAATTAAAACGTTGCTTGAAATGGCTTTATACCGTATTTGGTCACCAGATCTGAAAAGCCGGATATTTCCCCACCTTCATTTTCCCCTTATCCTTCTCCTCCCCACTACTTTCAGATTCACAATATTCCCCAATTGGGGATGCCATAGTCTCACTGGCTCCAGATGGTTGGGAACATTTGGGACTCTTGTGCGGTATTCATATTAAAAAAAGTGGAGTAAAAGAGATTAAACCTTTAACCTTTGTTACTATCTTGCGGTAATTTCTTTCAGAACGGACCGGTTTCACCATACCACGTGTATCTTCAGACTGGTACAATTAAAACTAAATCTATGGTATACGAGTATTTAGCATTTTTATAATACGCGAGTCCCATTGCTCTTTCCAGTATTGTACGTGATCAAATAAAAGACACTTTTTTAAACTCTATTCTACTTTTATTTTCGTCTGTGACCTTTTTTTTAAATAGATCGTAACAACAAAAGTAAGTAATTATTTCCCAGACGTGCATACTAAAGGTAATTAATACGAAACCATTGTAAATATATCATAATGCTGGTAGTAACCCTATTACTGAACATCTTGTTGTTAACCTTGATATTACAAATAAGATGGGAGAATCCTAGAATAAACTCATTATCGATCAGTATTCACCAACCTTTTATTATATAAATAATAAAAATTATCTTTATAGAAAAACAACTGAAACCCATCGTACTGATTTTTGAAACCAGATTGATATATATATATATATAAAGTAATATTATGAATAAATTCAAAAATTCCATACAAGTTACGTTTTATAAAATCATGCTACAATAATACTGAAAAATATATTTTTAAATATTTTTAATAATTAATTGTACCAGTCTGAATATAGCCATCATTGGCTGAAACCGGTCACGGTCAAAAATAAAAGTGGAATAGTGTTTAAAAAAATGTCTTTTATTTAAACATTATAATGGAATTATACCATGTATTAACAGTTGCAAAAAATAGAAATATTAATATTGTACACGTTCTAATAATGTATGTTACACTATAAAAAACTGTAATAGGACTCACTCCTGAGATAAATGCTGTATATACCATAGATTTAATTTAATTTTAAGATCCCCGTGAAAGGTCGAAACCGGTTCGGTCTGAAATAAATAATTGGAAGATAGTTACAAAGGTTTTTTTAATCATAAAATTCATATTACGACACAACCACATGAAAAAGACCTCAGCGGGAATACACAGAATTGTAAAAAAGAATCTGATAATTATTCTGGGTCGATCTCAATTAAATCTGTAGTTGGTGGTATAATTTCAATGGAAGCACTAAAAATTATAGCGTTAAAACACCATTTGCTGCATCCTCCGTGGAATTAAACACAAGCAAAAAAATTGCATACATTTGGAGTTTTTAGAGTTTAGTGTGCAATTGCAACAATAATATACGCGTTTAATTCTTTTATAATTTCTTCAAATGACTGATAATTTTGTGGCATCATTATTAATTATATAATTGAAAATACACTTTGTATATACCACTTTACTTAAAATATATAAATATTTCTACATGTTTCGATAGCAATGCCATCATCTTCAAGAATAAATTAATACTAAAAAATAGTTTCAAGTATAGAAAAATGATAAAAAATTTAAAACAATAATTTAAGAATATACAAAATATGAGCATAAACAAAAATTAATTAAAGTAGGTAAGTAACAGATAAAAAATGTTAATGACAAAATAATTATAAAACATTGAATAATACATTAAATTAGAAATATAAATAAAAATTATTATTATTAATATTAATATGAAAATAAATTTAAGAGATAGCTATTTTTAAAAAATATTTGATTTTTTATTAATTTTAATTCGCTATTAACACTTTTTCTTATTTCTAAAATTTCAAATTTATCTATTTGAAATCTTAAAACTTGCCAAATACTATCCAACCAGCTTTTTATACCAATAATAAATTTAAAAAATATATTTTAAATAACACAGATAAAGATAATATTTTGAATAAATCGGGAGTATATAAAGTGATTTGTAATGATTGCAACTATTTTTACATCGGAAAGACTTGTAGAAATTTCAGTATTAGAGTTAAGGAACACCTAAGGTGTTTAAATAATAATAACTATTCTGAATTTGCAAATCATATTTTAGAAACCAATCATTCGTTTGATATAAATAAAGGTTTAAAAGTTTTACATACAAATACAACTGGTTTACAATTAGATAAATTTGAAATTTTAGAAATAAGAAAAAGTGTTAATAGCGAATTAAATTTAATAAATAATCAAATATTTTTTAAAATAGCTATCTCTTAAATTTATTTTCATATTAATATTAATAATGATAATTTTTATTTATATTTCTAATTTAAATGTATTATTCAATGTTTTATAATTATTTTGTCATTAACATTTTTGATCGGTTACTTACCTACTTTAATTCATTTTGTTTATGCTCATATTTTGTATATTCTTAAATTATTGTTTTAAATTTTTTATCATTTTTCTGTACTTGAAATTATTTTTTAGTATTAATTTATTCCTGAAGATGATAACATTGCTATCGAAACATATAGAAATATTTATATATTTTAAGTAAAGTGGTATATACAAAGTGTATTTTCAATTATATGTTTAATTATTTTTCCGTTAAACACGTAGCTTGAATCTAATAAGGCACTCGACTGAAAAATATAATGGTTTAAAAATATACGTTCATATAGATCAGTTAACGCCGATTCTGAATGCGTAGCTATTATTATGTGTAATTTTACGTAGAATTTATAAATTGAAAAGTGAATAAAAAATCATCTCATAAAAACACCCTGTTATGTTGGTACCATTGCATTTGGAACATCTGACGACAAGTGCGCATTCTGTTTTTGAATTAGTATAAAAAAATATTTTTCACTTTTGTTTTGTACTTTTAATATATATTTTTTAGTATTGGTGAAATTTTAACTTAATTTGGGTGACTTTATTTCTATAATTGATTGATCAACATGAAAAAAATATTTTTCGTGAAATTCATTAGAGTATTCAAGAGCAAACCAATTATTAGTACAGATATTTTGATAATATTAATGCTCAATACTATTATTATTCTTCGAATTAAAGTTTCTAAAAGGGTACATAATTTTATTACTTGTTATGGTTTACTATGGACAGAATATAAAATTACGTACGGTAAAGCTCATCCTTGTTTTGACATTTGACATTCTAACCTCAAAACTGATCAATATCGACCGGCCATAGATTTGGAGCGTTTTG
>JAHDVE020009974.1:0-25304 GCA_022606495.2 Halesus radiatus | reverse complement strand
GAGTTTCAAATAATTACGTTAACAATTTCTTCAAACGATTGGTATTCACCTTTTGGCGTCATAATCAATAAAATGAATTTAAAAATACACATAGTATTCACCACTTTATTAATATATTTATAAACTGGTGAATACATATTACGTATATTTTTTATTATTTTTTTAAATCGTTAATTATTTTTATTGAGATTTAAAAACCTCATTGTAATATTTAATCATTGAAGAAAATAATATTAACATAACCTAAATGAAAGATGAAACCGGACAAAAGGACAGAAACTAAAATGATTTCAGTCGCATCTGGGACTCGAACCCACGTCCTCTGGGTATCCGGGGCAACGCTCAACCGACTTAGCTAATGAGACTAGTTCATTTTGTGTCACCTACATCGATATCATATCTCAAATTCAAGATTTGTGAATTTTATTTTCCTTTTTTAATCTCATATTATTGGCAGCTATTTTTATGATATTTACAAAGTTCTACCCGAACTCAATTGCAAACTAGACAGTGTCTCGGATTAAAATCCGACTTTTTATTTATATGAGACATCTATTGACTTTTTATAAAAGTCTAAGTAATTCAATTTTTAATTATTAATTATTTTTATTGAGATTTAAAACCTCATTGTAATATTTAATCATTGAAGAAAATAATATTAAAATAACCTAAATGAAAGATGAAACCGGACAAAAGGACAGAAACTAAAAAGATTTCAGTCGCATCTGGGACTCCGGTTTGTCCGGTTTCATATTATCATGTATTTAAATTCAATATGGTTTACACCCCATGTGACATATTTCTTTAAGTTTAAAATACAGCTTTCTTATAAATTAACAAATGATATAATACAAACTGCATTCATAACTCCACACTGTCAAAATCGCGTCGGCCGCATATCCTCTTTGCATACTTACTTTACAAATGAGGACGTACAGTAGAAATAATCCTTTGGGGGATCAACTGTCTGAGGAATCAACTATCAGGAGAACAACTGTCGGGGGGGCAATTGTCATGGAACCCTATTATTTGTACTAAATTATTTTAGTAGTGAATCTTCTGCTGTGAATGTTCCGCTGTGAATGTTCCACGGTGAATGTTCCACGGTGAATTTTCCGAATAATGTTTATTTGACAGTTCGGCAGCTTTTATAATAATTTTCTAAGCTTTTTCGTTGTTTAAAATGCGTTCATTTAAATAACAATTATAAACTCATTCTAAAAATCATAGGAAAAAATTCAAACACATCTTGTAAAAAATTATTTTTTTCAACTTTCTCAATTTTAGAACAATTATTATCCCATTTTCCTCAATTTAATAGGATTCCTGAAAATGATCCAATATCAAAGGGATGAATTCCAAGAAAAAATAGTGAACCAAATTATATTAGAACTAGGTGCTTTGATGTTAACATTTTCTCAGTGTTATTTTTTCCGAAGATGGAAGACACCATAAACAGGAAATAAAATTAATTTTTTATGTGAATTTTTTCTTGAAAAATAATAAAAGCCTTGCGAGAACATCTTTTTACATTTTAACCCTTAAGTGGCGTGGTGGACAAAACTCTAAAATAGCCTTAAACGCCGAAACAACTGTCACAATAATAATTTAAAAAAAAAACTAAAAATACTTGCAGAACTTAATAATAACATTATAAAATTGATTTACATAATATTAAAAATAAATAAATGGAGTTCTACGAATTAAATACGAAAAACAATTAATAAAAACTAACGTAAGTGGCGTCTCGGATCCCGGGGCCCCACATTTTTTAAAAAAGAAATTAAATTAAAATTCGTTGGCAATATGAAAATAAATAATTTTTCCTTTAAATTCTTAGCATATCTCTTTAAAAACAGTAAGTAATATTATGCAAAAATTATATTAAAATAGTGGTAGTTTCAGAATTGAACTAGACGGCAAAAATACTTTTACGAAAAGATTTCTATAATCAATAATTAAAATCTACTAAAATATGGCTTCTTCGTTATGTATTATAATATCATATTATGTGCTCTTTAAAATGTGTCCTAAATTATGACGCGATACTAAATTACGTACCCTTCAAACTTTTGTAAACAAAATACCAATAAATCTGAAGATAGAAATAATGCCAATAGGAAAAGTCACACATATTTTTGCACTACTTGCAACACATCTTGCAGACATGTTAGGAGCAAGTCATGCAAATAGGCTTCATGATCTTCCTCCTCGCCTGTACGTAAATAATTTATTTCGTGATCGCTCGGAATATCGTCTGCATCATTCTCATCCGAAAATTCTTCCTACAAGTAAGTTACGGGTTTCTTATTTTGAAACTGTCAATTCATGGTGGGATTCCATTTTAAAATGATTTTTTTAAATTAAAAAACCTTTAAGTTTTTTCCACTTATTTATTTTCTTTTCACCCTATTACGGGCATCGTCAGACTGGCACAATAAAATAAAATCTATGGTCTAAATAACATCGATGTCAGGACTGAGTCCCCCTGCTTTCTAATACTGTTTTTATGTATAACCTGAAATTTGTTTTATTGCTACTACTTTTTTAAACTACTTTAGGGTTGGTTTAAGAGATTTGGGGGATTGAATCTTGAATTTTTCTATATTGGCGATGAAATGATCTACTCTTGTCAATGACGTATCTATCCTCCTGCGCGATCTCAGCCAAAATGTAGAAAGAAACGCGCGAGGCCCAGCGCTGAATAGAAAAAGAGAGGAAGAGAATGGAAGTTTTGCGTGGGTCCCGGGAACCCACGAGTCAGTCGGTGGTCGAATCATTGGGTGGCCGAGCCACGACGCCACTTAAGGGTTAACCGTCTCCATACACCGTAAAAATTACTGACACGTAATAGCACTATTATTTAATTTTAGTGAATAAAGTATTTTTTCGCTTCAAACAAGGTCAAACGCAACGCAAAGAAAGAAAAAAAAGTTTACACTTTAGTGTTTTTCTTGTTTAACAACGCTGCCTAAAACAAGGACGAGAACAAAAGACGTGCCTTTTAGGGCGTTCCGTTTAAATAAAATATTTGAAGCTCCGTAAAATATATTTTTTAAACGTTGTATGAAAAAAATGTGTTCTTATAAGTGAAATATTTTATCAAATTATTATTGCCCGTCTATGAAATTGACATTTTTTTTATGTTAAGTAAATGGTTGACCCGTGTATCATTATAATAATTTTTTTCCTATCCAAAAAAAATCATAATATATTCTAAAAAAATTAAACGGCGAAAAGGAAAGGAAGAAATTTGTCAATTATTTTGATTTGAAAATTCGGGTTATATTGATCACTATTTGAACCTTTTTATGGATGAAAAATATTATTTATTATGATAGAATCACGTAGGTGTGTACATATTTCAAAGTTTGGTTATATTTTGGCTTTGGGGAGAGATTTATAAGCAACATGCAAAGCTGTGAGGAAAGGAGACCCGGTGTGCTCTGGCGAACTGGTCATTAAGTTGTTTTATGATTATTTTCACAACTGTAACATTTTCTGTCGTTTGTATACATTATGTAACGACAAGAAACTGGGTGTCTTGTACAGGGCTAGAAGATTCTTCAATAGTGATCAACTGCTAATCCCACACAAATCTCAAGTACATCCAACAATTGAATTGGGAAGTCACCTATGGGCTGGAGCTCCCAAATACTTGATAAACCTGTTGATTCTGTGCAAAAGGAGGGCGGTTCATCTGATTGAGAATCTGATTGACAATATCTAATACACAGACGCAATGTAGATATGCTGAGTCTGTTCTCACCGGTACACGTGCGTGAAACTCAACGGACACGAGCGGAACATCCGATGACAGTTGATGTCGGGTTCAGAAGAACGGGTCGCTTTGCCAACTCGTTTTTGTGTAAATTTGCTCCTATGTGGAATGAACTACAGGCATCTGTCGTTGATCCTAAATTTAATCCAGTCATAAAGGCCCGCATTAACATATCCCTTCCTATAGCCCCCTGCTTAAACCGGTTCACGACGTTTCCCAACCGGGTAGCGATATAGTTTCACGGTATGTGCTCTATATATACAGAGGTACTCGTGTGAGATGTCACATTAAAAAAAAAAACAATTGGTACAATCAAAAAACAATATAAAATCATTGAATTCGTCGCAAGCGCGCTCACCGCCTTCGTTAATTAGATCTCTATTTCATAAAGAATGTCATGAATGTTATAGTATGTGAATGAATCTCTATTTCATAAAGAATGTCATGAATGTTATAGTATGTGAATGAATCTCTATTTCATAAAGAATGTCATGAATGTTATAGTATGCGAATGAATCTCTATTTCATAAAGAATGTCTTGAATGTTATAGTATGTGAATGAATCTCTACTTCATAAAGAATGTCATGAATGTTATAGTATGTGAATGAATCTCTATTTCATAAAGAATGTCTTGAATGTTATAGTATGTGAATGAATCTCTACTTCATAAAGAATGTCATGAATATTATAGTATGTGAATGAATCTCTATTTCATAAAGAATGTCATGAATGTTATAGTATGTGAATGAATCTCTATTTCATAAAGAATGTCATGAATGTTATAGTATGCGAATGAATCTCTATTTCATAAAGAATGTCTTGAATGTTATAGTATGTGAATGAATCTCTACTTCATAAAGAATGTCATGAATGTTATAGTATGTGAATGAATCTCTATTTCATAAAGAATGTCATGAATGTTATAGTATGTGAATGAATCTCTATTTCATAAAGAATGTCTTGAATGTTATAGTATGTGAATGAATCTCTACTTCATAAAGAATGTCATGAATATTATAGTATGTGAATGAATCTCTATTTCATAAAGAATGTCATGAATGTTATAGTATGTGAATGAATCTCTATTTCATAAAGAATGTCATGAATGTTATAGTATGCGAATGAATCTCTATTTCATAAAGAATGTCATGAATGTTATAGTATGTGAATGAATCTCTATTTCATAAAGAATGTCATGAATGTTATAGTATGTGAATGAATCTCTATTTCATAAAGAATGTCATGAATGTTATAGTATGTGAATGAATCTCTATTTCATAAAGAATGTCAAGAATGTTATAGTATGTGAATGAATCTCTATTTCATAAAGAATGTCATGAACGTTAGACTTGGGAGTTAGAATTTAATCTACCACTAACACCGTATTCATACTGGCTAGCTTCACTTCAGAGAACGTCATTTAATTATGCACTTCCCAAATTTAATTTGTTTATTTCAGCATTCCATGTCCTTGTGTTCCCAGAAAAACCATGACGTAACTAGTTTGCTATGATACGATGCCACCATTACAACATGACAGAGCAGAGATAACTTACCCACTCCTGGATAGGTACTCAAAAAATACCCCAAAGCGACTCGGGGACTCGAAAACCTCAACGCTGTAGTGGCAGTATCATCTGGGGACCCACCTCACAACAAACACATCACCCGAACATGCAAAATCAACCATTACAAAAAAGCACCCGACCAACTAAACGATCTGCCATATCCCACTGGGGGAAAAGTGAATTCTTGGTGTAGTGGTTGGCTAAATCTAAAAGTTTTCATGTGTGGTTCGGAATGAAATACCTTTAGTTTTGAATTTCTCGAGCTCCTGCACTTGAATACCATACAACATTCTACAAGGGTTTCAGTCGAATATTATGCTGTCGTTGAATGTAGTCGAATTCTTTACCGGCGAATGTGTTATTTAATGCGAGTTTGTGCAGCTTTTGCGAAGGGAAAATGAATAAAAGCACTGCTTCAGTAGACCCCATTCAAAGTTGGGAATATGCCATATTTTCCCTTACTGTGTGCCCTTCCGTTACAACTATGATAAAATCAAATAAAAAACGAGTAAACTTAAACTCTTCAGAATGAGAAGATCAAAAGAAATTTCCTTTGGAAGAGATGATGGCTAATTGATTTTAAATATTTTATTTTCAAGATATACTTTACGACATAAATAATGTTCTAAGAACATGTTTCTTCGTGTATACTTTTTAATGCTTTCAATTTTAAAGCATTATTTAATGGTCCATTAAAGAGAAATTGTCTTCGTACTAGAGTAATCTACTCGCAAATATATTCGATTAAAAAATTGAATAAATAATAATTTTTTTACCTTTTTTACAGTAATTCCACACAGGAGACCCTGGGGGAAATAATTTCCCTCAAGGCCTATATCATCTTTGGGGATGGACGAGTCGTAGAAGCGACCCGATCTCATTTGACAAATGTCGTCAACCGTGTGCAAATGTTGTGCGCGAATTTGGCGTGTTTCCCGACTATGCACCGGTGTCGACGGGATCAATGACGCTAGTTTCTCAGAGAATCTTCCATTAAAATACCGGTAGAACAAGGAGAGCATTCCCACCTAACGTTTGTGCTCCAAAAATTGAAGTCCGTTTGTTAAGATAGGCGAATCTATCAAACGGACCGCCCGTTTCTGCACAGGGTTAAGAGTTTTTTTCAGATATTTTGGGGCTCCCGACCAGAGATGACTGCCAAATTCTACAGTGGGGCGCACTTGCGATTTGTACAGGATCAGCAGTTGTGTACTATTAAAGTATCTTTACAAATTACATCGCAGTACTCATATCGGCCGATCAGATTTAATGCATGGAAAAGAAATCCCTTTGATTTCTTGTTTTTTTTTTCAATTTAATCCGGTCAGATAATGCAAGCACTTAGTAATTCAGTAAAAAAAATAAAAGTGTATTTTTTTTAATTCAAAATTAATCGAAATGGGGGGCGGGAATTGGGTAAGTACCTAAAAGTTTAAATGGAAAGAAATTATAAATTTAATGTTTTTTTTAAAGCACAAATACTCAAATGTCCAAGTACCATTTATAATTCAATAAATCACAAACAATATTAATTAATTTATTTCATTAAATGGATGAAATAAGTACTTAAATTTCTCTGGCATTATGCCGAATTTAATTGGATTCTAAAAATTTTAAATGGGGAGCGAAAATACTACAAATTTAGTATTTCAAAAAATAATATCGAAAACATTTTAACAACTGAATTTGTAAACATATTTTTTATAAGAAGATTCATAAAATTATCTTTTTATCTGAGGAACGTCTGACTTGTGTATCTAAGTGACTTGACTAACTTGCGCCCTGTGGACCTAGTACGGACGATATCGATGGACAAGAGACGTAGTGACTACAACGTCACAATTGAATACGGAATACATTTCTGCATTCCTTGAATTAGGAAATACGGACTGCTCGCAATTACTGATTTGCTGACTAGAGGCAGTTTGCCACAAGGGGCTATGATGGACTGTGAACTAATGATGACCTACGGGTTTTTTTATGGATTTCCGCGTGGGATTGCAGGATGCACACTGCATACTATCTCCGGATACTTCCCGATAACGCCCACAGTATCCGCGCCATAATTATGGTGCTGCACTTTAAAAAGTCGTGGGGTTGCAAGGTCTAAGCTAAGGAATGAAAAATTAATTCAGTGTTAAATTCTGAATCAGATCGAGTGTGACGAGATTAATTTATTGATTTTATTAATTCGTTCGATTACTTCGGAAATATTATAACGTTTGTGTTAGAGAGACCCGATCGCGATGGGTGTTCGTGTGATAATTGTTTTGGAAATAAAACAGTTGACTATAGTAAAAATCGTATTTTTGGCCGCCTAACGTAGAAAATCGCACGTCCATCCAAATAGTACGGATAGCGGATACCAGAAAAATAATCCTCCCACACAATGGAGAAGACAGATATGTCAATAAACAGTGGTCTGCTGCTTCGTATTAACAAGTAAACCGGTGACGTGGGACACAATGTAATCTAAAAATTTAGACCGCCTGCGCAAAATGTAAAATGTTTTTAAATTTGATATGATGATGTATTTTCCAGAGTTTTTGCGCAACTGTCAAAATTCAAATGCGTAGCGCGAAGACGAAACTGTATGTATTGTCATAATTCATTTATGTTGGGTCTGAGATTCGTAAAAGTAAGTAAAATATATATTAGTGATATATATGTATTAACTCCATTAACAATATAAGTCCATAATAATAACACATTAATTAAACAATAGGTACGTATGTAAACAATGTCATTTAGGTGGCAAATTGTGTGAAAAATATTGTTATTGCCTAAATAATTGATGGAACATATTTATTGCTTTTCAGATATGGAATACAGAAAAAATTACTTATTGTTTTGTTTTAACGTTTTTATTTTTGACTCCAACGAGATATATGTAATAAACCACCGAAAATCAGCGGAAATCCAAGTGTTGTCATATGAAAACAAAAAAATAGTGTGGAATTTAAAAAAAAAATAACGAGCCGGATATTTTTATTTTGTGACGTCACGAGGTAAAAAATCGGACTTCATCATATTATTAAAAGAATTTCTTGTATTTTTTCAGCATTCACTATATAGCAATTTCTAGACATTTTGTTTGTAAGTTTTATTTATTATGTACTTTTGCTATTTTTGATTTATTAAATTCGCAGTCAGTTATTAAAAGAAAACTATAAGTTTCTAATATTTTTAGTAAACATCTATCCACACGATTTTTTTCAAGCCGTTATAAATTCCGCGCAATAGGCATATTGCAAGCGTTTAAATAAGTTCAATGAATTTTATTTATCATTAATTAATTTTTTTATTAATAATTAAAAATTGAATTCATTAGACTTTTATAAAAAGTCAATAGATGTCTCATATAAATAAAAAGTCGAATGTAAATCCGAGACACTGTTTAAGTTTGCAATTGAGTTCGGGCAGAACTTTGTAAACATCATAAAAATATGAGATTAAAAATGCAAGATAATATTCACAAATCTTGAATTTGAGATATGATATCGATGAAGATGACACAAATTGAACTTGTCTCATTAGCTAAGTCGGTTGAGCGTTGCCCCGGATAGGCAGAAGACCTGGGTTCGAGTCCCAAATGCGACTGAAATATTTTTATTAATTGATAAACTAAAGTTTTTAAGACAAGATTTTTGTGCATAGCGCAAAGGGTAACAATTATTTTTATAAACAATAATTATTAGCCTGAAACATTCATCCAAATTGAATCCTAATATCCGGTCAGATGCTGACCGGATATTAGAAGGGTGTGGGTTCGAGTCCTGCCGGCGACATTTATCTTTGCTCGGAAGGTTTTTTCAATTTGGATGAGTGTTTCAGGCTTATAATTATTGTTTATAGAAATATTTTTAGTTTCTGTCCTTTTGTCCGGTTTCATTTAGGTTATGTTAATATTATTTTCTTCAATGATTTAATATTAAGTAAATGGTTTGGTTTACCTTAGAAAACTGTACATTTTAGCAATACGTACCTGAAAGTTTAAGGAAAATCAATGAAAAATCAAAAGAATTTGCCCCTCAACTATACAATTCACTAATAGATTAATACAATTCAATAGAACAAGTCTTTTGCTTTAACCTCCAAAGACATTATCAAACTCATACGATATAATATATATTTTAAAGCAAAGATTTGTCTAAGCTAAAGCGTTATCAGAGACAGAAGGCTGCATGTCAAGAAACACATATATAAACACATATCCACCGAGTATATATATATATACTCGGTGGATATTTGTACAGATTATTTTGTAAGTACTTTTAATTTTATTTGTCGGGACAGTCAATTATTTGTTTGTGTGCACGATTGTTCACTGAAGATAAGTAGTATTTTTCTCTTATAAGAATCGACTAATAATTTTGGTAATAATTCATTCAATGTTTTTTTTTTTTTTCTGGAAGTATTTCAGCTTTAAACCTACAATAACAATTTATTCCGTATTACGCACATCCCCTAATAAACAAATCAATTCAAAATTTAAAAGCATTACGCGTTAAAGGCCGTTTTTTTTCTAAAATAATTCATTTAACGCCATCTTTGAGGGCGTAGCGTTATAATCATGTTTCGAATGCCTATCCTATGTATACGGGAAAGCGTTGTCTCTCCCCCTCTATTCTCTTTCGAAACCGTTAAAATGTGAAATATGTATTTTATTTATTTAACTTAAAATAGAACATATGAACATTATAATTTAAATAAAAGATTTTTTTATAATTTCTTCAAATGCTTTGTAATTTTGTGGCATCATTATTAATTATATAAATTGAAAATACACTTTGTATATACCACTTTACTTAAAATATATTAATATTTCGACATGTTTCGATAGCAATGCTATCATCTTCAGGAATAAATGAATACATATTTTATTATATAATACATATTTTATTTTTTATTTAGTATTCATTTATTCCTGAAGATGATAGCATTGCTATCGAAACATGTCGAAATATTAATATATTTTAAGTAAAGTGGTATATACAAAGTGTATTTTCAATTTATATAAAGATTTTTTTGTTTGAAACCACTTTACTTTGTTTATATTTGTGCATTATCGACCGGTTTCGGTTGAATTCAACCTTCACCAGGAACGTACACATATAAACTTGTACGTTCCTGATGAAAGTTGTGTTCAACCGAAACCGAACGATAATGCATATACTCGTATATAAATAAAATAAAGCAGTTAAAAACAAAAAAAAATCTTTCATTTCAAAGGTCAAGTCTTATTTCATTTCTTCTACTTGTAGACTAGATGTTTATTAATTTTTCTCAAGAATTCAGAATTTTTTTGGCCATTAGAGAAAAACTATTAACATTACGTGTGTAATTTGCTTAAAAGAGAGTATGTTTAGATCCCTTAATATTTTTATAAAATTTTGAAATACATACAAAAATACTGCTACAATAATTAATATCAGGAACAATGATGGCATCGTATAAAGTTTTAGGGGATTCTGCACTGATGTATCTTCTTATCCTTCCGACCAGGGAAAATTTTTTGGCGATTTTATTTTTAACATACTCGTATATTGTATTTAGAGGTCAGTCTGAAATCAGAAAAAAACACACAAATTTTGATTTCGGATACTTCCTTCGAAATTTCTCTACCCATCATTATCAAAGGAGTATTTAGAACGCTTTTATTTCCGATATTCATATAATTTAGTTTTGCTTTGATTTAACTTTAATTTATTTTAATCGGAAAGAAAATATTTAAAAATTATTACAAAATTTTTTTCTGATTTTTCTGAAAAAAACAAAGAAATTAGGAAAGATTAGCCTAAAAAAAGTTTTTTTTTTAAATCTTGAATATCACTTTGAAAGCTGTTTTCCAACCACTTTGTTTAATTATTTAATGCTTCTAAAATAACAGAAGGCTCTTTCACTTTGTCACAACCCCACCTCTAGTACGCTACTTCCGAAATAATGTAAAATATTCACTCCCCCAAACGAATTCCGCAGCTTTTTCAAATTAATAAAAATCGACCTAGATTCTCATATGGGCATGAAAATTGAAATTTACGATGAAAATAATATGCAAAATTCCTTCTAGAAAAAATATCAGAACTCGCTCTCCTACGCTATATTAGAATTTACGACTCGCGAGGCGATTTCATAAAAATATTTATCGGAAAAATGCTTCATTCCCAGTGAAATATTCTCCCACTGTTCGGGTAACCCGCGCAGCTCGCTGCCACTTCATCTGCATTATGTCATGCCGGTTGCAGACAATACTCTCGCAGGCGCAAGAAGGGGCGCCCGCGCTGCCGCTGCCACTGCCACTGGCACCGGCACCGGTCGTGCCGGTGGATTTCTACTGTGCCGACAACATGAGTAAATCATCTGGCCACTGAATCTAAAGATAGAAAGCAATTTCAATTACATTTTTATAGAAACATATATTTTCGTCGATTTTGACGCCTAACAGTTTTGATCTAATCAGTTTTGTTATCGAATAGAGCACTACAATTTTTTGTAAGCGTCTATTTTTCATGTTCCTCGGCGGAAAACTACCGAGCATTTAATTAATTAAACTAACCAGCTAATTATCACACCGTTTCGCCGCAGGGGAAGACAGAGAGGATGGACCGCAAAACAACTCGGTCTTGGAACACACTCATTCATTGTTTTTGTGTGTAACTCGTAGAACTCCATTTTTTTTTTAAATGAATGTAAGCCAAATTTAATAATGTTTAAGGTGCCGTGTAAAAATGGCCTTGAATGCCGAATCACCTGTCACAATAGTAAACACTAAAATACTTGCAGAACTTCTTAATATCATACTCCTTGCTTTATTCACATTCAAATATCATCTCATATATTCCCTTCTGTTATTATATATCTCTTGACATGGCATGACTTAGGTATTTGATTCACTTGATAGTGCCATGTCTTCCTTTGACGTCCCCGACTTATTCTACCAATCATATTCTTGTCACACATTCTCCTTATACTCCATTCTTCATTCGACCTCTTTCGTTCCCTTTATTATCTTACTATTTTTTTTATATGAAACCGCACAAAAGTCCCAAACTGCTCCCAACCGTCTGGAGCCAGTGAGACTATGGCATTCCCAATTGGGGAATGTTGTGAGGCTGAAGGTATTGGGGAGGAGAAGGAGAAGGGAGAGAGAAAGGTGGGGAAAAGGGGAAATACCTGGCTATTCAGATCTGGTCACCAAACACGGCTAAAAGCCATTTCAAGCAACGTTTCAATTCTGAATGGTGGTCTTTCACCAGGGCGATACTGAGAGTATCTTCCTCTGTGGAACGTGCGCAAATATACTATATATTATTTTTAAATTAATTAATTGTGAAACAACACAAATTAATTAAACAAAAATTACTTGCGCACGCCAGCCTTACATAAGCCTTGCATTATTTTGGAATGAGTTTATCGGGAAATAATTAAAAGTTCCTTTTAAATAAGTGTCTGTACTCCATATTATGACACTATTTTGTAAGATGTAACATAGAAAAAAAAAACCTCAACTTCTTCCTTAGATCTTATTTGTTTTTTTTCTTATTCATATATGTATAAAGCTTCTTACGTTATATAGAAGTCCATTGCTCGGTGAGAAGGTCGTACTTCTCGAAGTATTATATTTTTTCTTTCTTACATATTAATATACATTTAAAATTATTAAAACTGCACAAAATTTTATAACTATAGGATTTGAAAGAGACCGCTGTCTTGTTTCCGACTGGGACTGACCGATTAAATGAGGCTCGTGCTCTTCAAGATAAAATAAAGAACCTGCTGTCTATCAATATCTTAAACAAAGAACAGCGGACATCCCTTGCGAAGTATGTAAGTGGCATTATGGATCACCTGGAGGCTACGGTGAAGGAATGTACTTCTCCATCGAAGCCAATGGAAACGGTTATCGCAGCTATAAAATCGCTCTCCACCAACGTCACCGAAATCAAAGCTAAACTGGACCACAATAACATAACTTATGCAAATGTCACAGCCAGGCCTAGAACTACGCAACAGAGTCATGCTGTAGTGATCAGCTCTGATGATCCGGGAAAAAATTCTGATTACTTGGACCAACTGATAAAAACGCATGTTGATGTTAGATCTCTTGGTATTGGTGTTGCGGGTATGCGAAAAACTAACAGCAACAAATTAATCTTTAAAATGGCCTCACTACAAGACAAAAACAACTTCAAAGCGGAACTTAGCAAAGGACTCCAGGGACAAATAACAGTGACTGATGGTAAGCAACTCGAACCGCTAGTAATTATAAAAGGGCTGATTAAAGGTGCTTCTGATGAAGACCTATTGAAGTCTCTAGAATCCCAAAATAAAGGATGTGAACTAGACTTCAAACAAAAACTCAGAATTAAATATAAAAAAAATCATAGGAACAAACTACTGTGCAACGTTGTCCTTGAAGCGTCACCAAAAAATTGGAAATCTTTGATAAATGCTGGACGAGTAAACGTAGGATATCAACGTCTTGTAGTAGAAGATCAATCACCGGTGATGCAATGCTACCAATGCCTGGGTTTTGGTCACACACAACGTTTTTGTACAGAGAAGATAACTTGCTTTCACTGTGGAGAAAGTCATAAATATGACACATGTCCCAACAAGGCGAAAGAACCAACGTGCTCAAATTGCACCGGAGTTTCAAGAACCCACCGGGCAACAAATCCAGATTGCCCACTCTGGAAGCTGATGGATGAGCGCTTCAGAGAAAGGATAGACTACGTGGGACACTGCTAAAGGCAACTTCAAGGAAAAAAAATGTTTCAATATACAAGAATATATCACTAAAAGCTCCTGTATGCGTATTATGTACATGAATGCTAGAAGCATTAGAAACAAAATTGACGAAATTGAAGAAACTCTAAAAAACATTTCAGAAACAGTTCATATTCTCGTAATCACGGAAACCTGGCTACGTAAAGGAGAGGAAACTTTTTTCAATATTGCCGACTACTCTGGAAATTTTGCTTCCCGTGAGATGGACAGAGGAGGAGGAGTCGCCATTTACACGCATAATACACTCGACAATAAAAAAATCGAAGAATGCGGCAGTGAAAATACCTTTCTAGGAATTAGGATTACGGCAAAAAATATTAAACCTCTAAATCTGTATGTTTTTTACCGTAAGCCGAACTCAAATATAACAGACTTCTTTGACTCTTTAGAAATAATATTAAATAAAAACAAACAAGACACATTACTTATTGGAGATTTCAATATCGATATTTCAAAAGACACTGATATTGCACGAAAATATATTCACACCTTGAAATCGTATAACTTTTATGTATGTAACACAATATTTCCCACAAGAGTAACTAACAACACCAGCTCGCTAATAGACCACATTATTACAAATAGGACAAATAGTTCCGGAAAAATCTCAAATATTGATGATCCCCTTAGTGACCATAATATACTTATATTGGATTATGAAAATTCCCTAAAAACCTCCCCAATAACAGATCCGCAAGAAACCTATCAAATGCTTACAAAATAAATTATCAAAAATTAAATAACACACTTAAAACTTGTAAATTTACCCATTCGTCTGACGATGTAAACAAAAATTATAATAACTTCGCTGACTATCTCCAAAATGTTATGAATTCGTGTAAAACAAAACTAAAAACTAATATAGGAGACAAAAGACCTAACAATACTCCATGGTTTGATGCAGAACTTGATAGGCTGATTAAAAAACGAAATAGCATATTTAAACTTTTGAAACGAAATCAAGGAAGTATTCCTTTGACAACAGAAAAAAATAAAGCTCGTAATACTGTCACCAACTATAGAAGATATATTAAAACTAAGTATTATACGAATTTGCTTAATGAAAACATGAATAAGCCACAACGAACATGGAAAACAATTAACTCCATTATATCAAATAGCTCCCGAAACCCAACAATAGCTTGTAAATTGCTAGTCATAAATGACGAAGAAGTAAAAGAACCAAAGGAGATTGCAACCGCTTTCAACACATATTTTCTCTCAGTTGGGGAGAGTCTCGCATCAGTCATAAAAACTTCAAAAACTGATTTAAATACCATCTACACGGCACCTCAAGCAAAACAATCTTTTAACATGATCAGGACAAATAAAACAGAAATCTTACGGATCATATCCAACCTCAAATCTAAAGCGGCAGCTGGTTCCGATGGTATAACCTCTCTCCTTCTCAAAAACTGCAAGGAGGAACTGGTGGATGACCTCGTATTCTTAATAAATCTCTCTCTGTCAAAAGGTATCTTTCCAGACAAACTAAAAGTTGCAAAAATTATTCCTATACATAAAGACGAATGTAAAAAAAATGTCCAAAATTATCGCCCAATCTCTATACTTCCAGCTATCTCCAAAATTTTTGAATGTGTCATCAAAGAAAGACTATTGAAATATCTCGAACAAAACAAAATTCTCACCTCAAAACAATACGGTTTCAGACGACGATCTAACACTAAATGTGCAGCTTTCGATTTCATATCAAATCTGCAGAAACATATTGACCATGGAGATTTTACAGCGGCAATATTTATTGATCTAAAGAAGGCGTTTGACACGGTGGACCATAACGTATTGATCGAAAAACTGAAACATTTGGGTATTGTTGGTACTCCTCTGGAACTTTTCAGATCTTACCTATCAAATCGCTTTTCGGCAGTAGAACTGGGTGGAGAAATGAGTGAATTGGGTGAAATAACATGTGGAGTGCCACAGGGATCAATTCTTGGACCGTTGCTATTTCTAATATATGTTAATGACATAACAAAGTGGGGCATTAAAGGAACTCTTCAACTTTATGCGGACGATACTGTAATTTTTTATAACAAAAAAAACCTAGCGGAACTTGAAATGGAAATGAATGCCGATGTTTCCCATCTCACAACCTGGTTGAGAATAAATAAACTGACCCTTAACGTAAAAAAAAACGCATTATTTACTATTCGGCAACAAGAAAAATTCCAGCCTCGATATCAAAATTGGTGACAACTGCCTCGAAAGGAAAACGACAACAAAATATTTGGGCCTTATAGTAGATTCTCAACTCTCGTGGGATCTCCACATAAATCATGTAAAGGAGAAAATTACCCCCATAACTGGTGTGCTATATAGACTTCAAGGATTACTACCCATTCCGTTACTAACTGCAGTATATTACGCCATGGTACATTCACACATTTCCTATCTCTGCTGTATCTGGGGCTTTGCCTCGAAGAAATTGATTGCTGATCTGCAGGTGGTTCAAAACCGAGCCCTCAGAAATGTTTTTGGACTTCCATGGGACACTCATGTCAGGGACATCTACTCAGTTTCCGGTATCCTTCCAATCACGATCCTTCCTAAGTATGAAATCACCAGCACCATCCTACAAATTACTCAACAATCAACTCACACGAACGTCAAGCCACTTTACAATCAAGACATCCACAACCACAATACTCGAAATAACAATAAAATCCGCATTCCTCAAACGCACACTACAAAATATGGAATAAAATCTTTAAACTACATTGCCTACACACTTTATAATTCGCTTCCAGATATGTACAAAACCATCCAGAAAAATAAAAAATCTCCAAATGATGGTATAAAGGAATACTTTTTAAGGATATTTAAAAATGAAAATCAGTAAATCCATATTTGTATATTTTGTTGTTCCCTTATATGTTTTCTCTTGTGTGTTGTTCTATTTAACTTGGCCTTATAAAATTATTTCTGTTTGTATGTGAAACTTGTATTTTTGATATTTTGCTGTCAATGTAAAATTGTATGTACTATCTCCTACTTATGTATTGTAAATTCCTCCCGTCCTAAAATGAGTTTTGAAACTCATCGGGATTGCTTTAGCAAGAAATAAATATATATAAAAAAAAACTCAACGTGAATGAAAAAAAAAGTTTAACATGGATGCCTTCACCTTTATTTACTCGATTGTGATTATCGCTTCTAAAATACTGTTTCGATATTTAGAAAAAATATCGTTTACGTTTCTTTTATTGACTATTTAATATTATAGCTTTGTCAAAATAAATTTGAAATTCCATTTTTTTTTGCAGACCCTGGGGGAAATAATTTCCCTCATGGCCTATATCATCTTTGGAGATGCTGTGTGGAGGGTCTTTTAGAGGATGGGAAGGAGTGAAGTTGGGTCTTGAAGAGACCCATGTTGTAGGATGGAGGAAACACATTCCACAGCCGAGCTGTTGAACATAAGAACGAGTCGTAAAAGCGACCCGTTCTCATGTGACAAATTTCAACCGTGTGCAAATGTTGGGCGCGCGTTTGGCATATTTCCCGACTATACATCGGTGCCGAAGGGATCAATGACGCTAGTTACTCAGAGCATCTTCCGTTAAAATAGTGGTAGAACAAAGACAGCATTCCCACCTGACGTCTGCGCTCCGTTTGACGTCCGTTTGTTAAGATAGGCGAATTTATCAAACGGATCCCGTATTATCCCGTTTCTGCACAGAGTCAAGCATAAGCTCGAATGTTCAAATGAGTAATTTTGAACATTCTCTAAAGATAGAGATATAAATAGAAAGGAACGTTTCAACATTTCAACCAAGTGTTTTGTTGAGCATCGCTCTGTTTGCCTGTTTCCTATCATTTTTATAGTCGATCATGCTAAGGGTGCCCGCCCACTTTCAGACAATAAAATGACAACAAAGTAAAAACTTTCAATGTTAAATCAACATACACCATATTACGGCCATGTGCCTGGTGTAGATTTTTTTGATTAATCTAATTGAAATTTTAGAGTTATAGTATAAGTAAGCAGAATTTTAAATTTATAATTAGTAAATGTTAACGTTATAGTTAAAGTAAGCAGAAAGAAATAACAAAGATTTTATAGAAGTAATGATACAACATCTAGATCATTCAGCCATACTTTTACTTCTTTAACGTGGAAAGATAATTTGTTTGTTGTTGAATAAGGATACTAAAGACATTTATTCTACAGTTGTAAGTAAAAATACATTAATTACCAAAATTATTAAAAATGAGTTGAATATGACAAGTTATTAAATATCGAATTGCTGATGTTTTACATAAGACTTAATTTAATATTACTCGTTTTTTCGTTATAAAAAATATGTAATTGTTTATGATGTTATCGCAAGTTCATTGCTGTTTGTAAGTAAAAACGCAGTATGTCGGTTTCTGTAAGTTAAAACACAAGTCTTACGTTGATGTTAATGCGTTTACACTTCCATTTACGAGCGTGCTGCGTTTTGAATTGGAGTGGAGTGGAGTTTGTTCGCTCATTTTTCGTGTTTCTATTATTCTAAAACCTGTTATATACATAAAATGTAGATCCAAATAGGTTAAAATCTACTAAAACTTATGAACACAGTTAAATATTATATTACTTTATAACTTACCACAATTACTTGATATACGAGTACATTCAGAGTTAAGTAAAAATACAGTAAAAACGGTAAAACGCATATTTTCAACGGACATTATTATTTTTTTATAAACTTTATTGTCACAATAAAAGAGAATAATTTTATTACAAGTGACTTGGGAAAAAATCAGCACGCTAAGCAAATCTCGACCCTTCATTCTGGAGAATGACTCCCACGGTAATTACTGTGTTTTTACTTACGACGGCAGTATTGAAAGCAGAGCATTCTCATTTTACTCTGGATTCTCTCGACAACATCAAATTTACCATAATAGTGTATCTTTAAACGCACACTAAACAAATTCTTAACGGAAGTTTCAAGATTTGAAATATCACCACATAAAAAAAAGATTTACTAAAATATATTCATTTTTAATAATGACACCACAAAATGAATGCCAATCGTTTAAAGGAATTATATATTCATTCAACTCATAAACAAAAATCACATATATTTAATAATCCATGGGGCAATGATTTATAATATCCCAAGGATTTAACCGACAGGTGGTAATAAAAATAAAACACACGCAATTAAATAATATTTACAAAATTAATACATCTACAAATAAATATAATGCCTATTTTAATTTCCATATGCATGTAACCTTTCATCTGATGAGCTACTTACATGTTGTTTTTTTTTATTCGGGAAAGATTTCTAAGGAATTAAAAAAAAATGCATCGCGTTTTGAAAGTCGATCAACATTAAAAAAAAAACTTTTTGAACCACTGAATAAGTTTTTTTAAGAGCCAGCTGTCACTTATCATCAAATGATGTAAGCGTAAACATGAGAGTAATATAAAATCCAAACAAAAAAACATCTCTCTTTTTTGAATAATCAATAAATCAAATAAATCTAGAAAGTGTTACAGAAATGAGAGATCTCAGCATTATAATGGATGAGAAACTAAATTTCACTGCTCACGTTCAACAAATTGTAAATGAGGGAATGAAAACTTTAGGATTTATATTAAGAAAAATATTTTATATTGAATCGTTACAAGTAATAAAATTGTTGTATATATCTCTAGATATAGGTCTAATAGAACATAATCCCATAGTGTTGTCACCATTCTACAAAATACATTTCATAATGTAGAAAGAATTCAAAGAAAATGTTTATGTTTCATAAATTTTAAAGTTAACATACCTTTAGAGAACATAAATTACTCATACTTAATGAATATTTAAAATATTCCAACTTTAGAAAACAGACGGAAAATTAACGACTTAACCTTTTTATTAAAATTATTAAATCCTAAATTCTAAATTCGATTATTCTGAACTCCTGTATTTAATCAACCCATACATACCTAAACTAACTACACGACAAACATTAACATTTTACATATATATATATATATCACGTTCCAGCTATAGTTTGCATTCCCCAATTCAACGCTTACACAGTCTTGGTAACAAATACTTAAATGATATGGATGTATTTGATAACAATCTAAACTTGGCAAATTTCAAAAAAAGGATGAAAACATTATTTCTACCTATAGTCAATCCAATGTTAGAATGACCTACGGACGCGCATGTCTCCCCGCCCCTTCACCCCGCCACTTTCTCCGTCACTTGTTTAGACGTTAACCCATTCACACCCACTATTTAAATAAATAAATTAATATTATTTAATTTTAATTACCCACTTACGCACAAAAAATTAACACGATTTACGCATTTACATAATGATGGTGATAGTATTACAATATACATATTGCATTTTATGCGGCATCAGATTCATCAAATCTACTGAATTGGCATAGCGTAGCCGCAAGCCGTGCGCGGGGTGATGCGACGAAGGCGGGAGTTTGGGGTATGCGCAGTACGAACGTAATTTTGAACCACCGTTGGTTGTTCTTACGTTGGACAGACAATAGTTTATAAATTATTGTTAACTACAACTTTTTACATTATTTACTTATTTATTATTAATGTTAATATTGACTTTGTGGATATGGTATTATTTATTTTTTCTGTTCCTTTATATTTCTGTGTATTTTTAGCGTTGGTGCAGTTATTTATTTTTCCTTTTTTTCTTATTTCAAGTGTAATTAACTTTTATGCATGTTTTCTAGTTTTTTATTTTTTTTATGTGATTTAAAAATAATGTACCTGTATGTAAAAGCCGTCCGGGTGTTTAAATAATGACATAAATAAATAAAAAGATTCAATCGAAAAAATAAGTCAATTTTACGGTTTAATTGAAACACTTATTATAAATTTGAATTAATTATGTAAGACAATATTCAAATTGTGATGCTATGAGCCAAAAAAAAAGTTTAATAAACTTTTTTGACTACAGGTATTTTTATTTCTTTTTTCTCAATACCAAATACTCAATCCGAAAATTTCTCAACGAGATAATTTTTTGTTCTAAGCTATTAATTTATTTTATTGCACGCGAGAGTTTCATTCTAATGTTCCTCGCCATGCATTAAATCCGTTCTATTGTAGTATTATCTATAAATTATATACTATAGTGATGCTTTAATGAAAACATCCTTGACAGTGCTAATTCAAACTCGTTGGGACCGTAATATTATGTTTGAACTGTTCCTTATTAGAATACAGAATGCAAATGAACACATGAAAAAAAACACTAAAACACCGAAAAAATCTATCTATTTATATCCCATATAAACGCTTACGCGGTGAGGAAATAATGGGAATGTGAAAAAGTATTTTACCTTGCACACAAACTGTTATAGTTGTAGCAACAATCTCAGAGAACTAACTCACCATCACGTCGTTTCTCCACATGTGTAGGCAGAGAGGACGGACCGCCAAACAATTCGGTCTCATTCTTACTTCATTCAATTGCATGCATACCATTCTGTTATTTTGACTCTTGACATGGTCCGACTCAACATGTCTTCTATGGGCGTCCCCGACTTCTACCATTCACATTCGCGTTATATATTCTCCTTACACTCTATCTTCGCTCATCCGCTGAATTCATGTTTATATTAATAGCTTTTTCAACAATTCCAGTAAATGAATATCAATATAGTGTTTAGTTGAATAAGAATTAACCATATTCATTTTGTTACGTAGTGTATTTTTAATCATTGAAGATAATTCAATAACTCTCAAAATGAAACATGAAACCGAAAAGACATAGAAGAGAAAAAAAAGATAACGGTAACAATTAGGACTCGAACCCAGGACCTAATGGTCTCACCCATCATATTAGCATTCCGACTAATCTCCCCGCCATCGGAAATCGGTTCCAAAATTCCTCTTTCCTTTTTTTTAATGTTAGTGAATTTTGCATTTTTAGTGCATATAATCTTACAACTACTAATAATGATTATTTATTGAGTCACAGAAATTTGTCATTTTTTAAACTAAAGTTTAGACAAGTAAACCCATGTCATATATTTCACTAGACGCAAAATTCGACATGTTGTCACTTTAATTAGTAAAATCCGTTGTTTCCAAATGAAAAGGGGGGGGACAGTATATCAGAGTAGAACAGGACAGAGAATCAAATAGTCAGCGATAGAGTGGTTGGTATAGGGGTGGGGGAAGGGTTGGGTAAAAAAAGGCACATCCTTAAAATGGGGCTTTGGGTTAAATCTATATGTTTATTTAAAATTATGTAATTACTATTTTTATTTGATTTTGATATTTCGAATGCTTCTAAGTTATTAAGGGGCAAACCTATTCCATTTTTATGTATTACATGCACTCCTGTATTTCTAATAAAAGTATGGTTAGTATTAATTAATTGTTCAGGCAATTCTGAAAAACATGTACTTGTTAAACATCAAATGTGTTCTTTACTCTAATATTTACGTTTCTCGCCGTTTTACCTATATAAATTACCTGGCAATAGTTGCAAATAAGTTTGTAGATAGGTCTTATTTGTCTTTACGATCAATTAGAAGCTATTATTGATATAATAAGCCAGGTCTTATTTCTGATGGAAGTTTTGACATGCATACCGAAGAAAATTTACTTATATGCGAAATTCTGCGCCATTTGGGGAGTTAAGTTATTATGCTTATATGGTAGACCATCATAGATAAATTTACTTTATTAAAATTGAAAGGAAGTTTCTTTGAAGGGAAATTGTCAATTAGATTATGTTGTTATTAGGTATTAGTTTCATTATAGAGAGTACATTAAAATAAATTAGTATTAGATGGTGGGATGGTGACTAGCCGGCGAATCATGCTGTGGAGAGGAGTGTTTATGTGAGATAGGATGAATAGAGGTATTATGAATTATGAGATCTCTGAGGCCAATGCATGGTAAAACTAACAAAAAATATTTAAATTCGCAAAGAATGTAAGGCAGATGTGAGCGTAATGATTAAGATTAAGAAAGGGACGGTTAGATGTTCTGGGCATGTAGCGCAGATGTATGAGACTGTATGAGACGATATATAAATATGAATGAAGCAAAAAGCTCTGCCTACCCCTGCGGCTAAACAACGTGGCGGTTAGTTAGTTAATTAGATCGCAGAGCGTTTCCATAAAATTTCCATTTTTAAATATTTTTTGTAATTGCTTCATGTATTATGCACGCGCTGATATTTTTTTCTTTAGCTCTTGTTTATCTCATTTTGTGTTATGTATTTAATGTAATTGGACAATGGTGGCCCGTTAATAGAAGAATGTTTTGTGTACTATAAAGACACTGTAAGGAATGGAGTAAGAATCATTATCATTAATCGGGTCTGCGTTCAGCGAAAAAAATAATTGTAATGATCGTCAAATGATGATTTCTGAAATGATAATAGTTTTATCAACAACGGTAGTTAATCATACATTATAACAAGGTTTATACTGTAATCTCACTTGATAGGTAAACTACGCCTCCAATATAAGAAACGTATTTTATCGAAGATCCGAACCCTTATTCGTTTATCCACATTGGATGGAATTTTTATTTCGAATCATTATAATTAATACAGAGATGAAATTTCATATTTTTCTTTACTCTTATGAAGATTGGGGGAAATCTTTGAGATATAGCTACCTATATTGAAACGATAATAATATTTATTATGTGATATAAACCTATTCTTGAAACTTGAGGCGCTCTTCGTAATATTTTCAGCCTCCGTTTGATATCAATCAAGGTCCATTAAAACAATTTAAATTCGTCACAGATCGTAATGATTTTATATTAGTAATTTGTATAAAGCTATTTACTTCATAATGCCGTGTTAAGTAAAAATACAGTAATTACCAAATTTTTCAAAAATCAGTTGAATATGGGAAGTATTGAATTTCTTATGTTTTATGCAAGACATAATTTAATAGTATTCGTTTTTAGTATTAAAAAAAATCATATTGTTTTTTTATGCTATCGCAAGTTTATAGCTGTTGGTAGGTAAAAACGCAGTATCTCCGTTTCTGTAAGCAAAAGTATAGTTCCTACATTGCGTTTATACTTACATTTGCTGTGTTTTTATACACCACCTTGAATAATATTCTCCCACTGCAATGTCTTTCACTATATGGCGGCGTCCCAACCAAGATTTTGAAGTTTGATTGGAGTTGTTTTATTACATTTTTCGTATTTCGATTGTTCTAAAACAATATTTTACAAAAAATATAGATTTAAAGAAGTAAACATCTTTAAAAAAACCTTTTTCAGTCAATGAAATTTAATAACTTTCTTATAAATTTCTGTAAGTATTTTAGATGCTATTATTGTAACAGCTGTTTCGGCGTACAATTCCATTTTACAACTCAATTTAAAAAAATCAATTTTCAATACTTTGAAAATGGCCTCAAACGATGAAAAAGCTCTCACATCAATAAAGTGCTAAAAGACTTGCAGAATTTAATAAGTAATAGCATTAGTTAAATGGTTTTTAATTTATAGTTTTAAACGTTTTTCTAATAACTGTTATTATGTAGCTAAAAGACAGTTTAGTTATAAAAAAGTTTTCCTAAGTCGTTGTAATTTATTATTTAATTATAGATAGTTATTATTTGTCCAAAGAAGCGAGGCTAGTAGTCCAGTATGGAGTGCTAACGTCTGATGCCAATGGTGATGATGATGAATGGCAGTGAGGCATTAAACTGGCATAGGAAGGATGAAAGTAGACTGAGGCGAATGTATTAAAAAACCACGTTACCAGAATCTCAACATTTTTCACATTATCGTGTGAAAAATGTTGAGATTCGTTAAAAATGCAAGGCTGATGTAAGCGTAATGAGTGAGATTAAGAAAGGGATGCTTAAATGGTTTGGGTAAGTAGATTGAATGAACGAAGAAAGGAGTTTAAGGAGAATACATGACGCGAATGTGAATGGAAGAAGAAACCGGGGACGCCCGAGAAAGACTTGACACGATCAAGTTAATCAAATACTTGTGTCGGTTCATGTCAGAAATCAGAATAACGGAAGAGAATTTATGAGACGATGTATGAATGTGATTTTTTTTATTTTTTTTTATTGTATAATATTAATTATATACAGTGGGAACTTATACCCGCTAAGCCACTGCTAAGTCAGCAGGAGTTTATTTCAACAATATATTATAATACAACA